>BMAW01089739.1:65952-130589 GCA_019974015.1 Nephila pilipes
TTTGATTGAAATTTATAAGAAATTTGTTTTCTAGTCATTCAATAATTAATACTTCAAAGAGTTAATCTTTATTTTGACACATTATTTTCTTATTTTATAGTTTTTCATGAAAAGAAAGTTCTCTTATGAGCTTAATTGAGTCTTTTATGATTCAACAAACATTAAGGGTTTTAAAAAAAAATTTCAAATAATAGTTTACATTAATAAAAAATTATGATTGAGTGCTATTAAATATGTTCATAAGGGGAACTGCATTTTAGAAAAAGGTACCCTAATATATAAATAAGCATATATATATTATCATGTAAACTTATATCAATATACAATAATTCCATCAAAATTAAAGAGCTTTATTATTTTGCTTCAAAGATCAGAATCATTTGAACTTTTTATTTTCTCATCGGTAAAAGAGATCTCTTGTACAATTTTTAATTAAACTTTCTATTCTATTATGTTTGACTTTTAAGTGTAATTGATCCATATCTTGGATCAAAAAGCACGAATCCTCTTCAAAAGCTCCGCTTTGTAAAATGATCAAGATAAGGAGCAAGGTTTTCAATTTTACCAATTCGCTGATTACTTTAATGAATTTGATGCATCTTCTCTGTCTCCTTTTCACGGAAGCAATTTCATTAAGTCAAAAGCCGTGGTTTTAACTGTTCTCTCTGGCACTGTAACTGTCAGAAAGGTTGAAGACCCTTGAAATCTTAGCCCAAGGATTTCTTTTGTTTCTTCTTACCACGTCGAAAGGGTTGGGAGGTTTGATTTATGGAAAATTCTAAACTTGTAATTTCCGGAAGATGTTAGCGCAAGTTGATCTGAGCACTTCTCGATACGGAAAAGCGGAATTCTCGTGGAAAAGTAAGGGGAAATGAAATTACAATAAAGACAGATCGTGGAAATTTTGTTAAGGCTTAAAGAGATTTTCCGTGGATTTATAACTTCCTCGGGGAGGTTAAAAGGAATTTTGGGATAGCATTTGTTAGACAATCATTGTTTGAAAAGGATGGAGTTAAATTCATAACAAAACTGTAAAATATTAAGTTTCACGAAGAAATATATTATAAAGATATTCATATACTTTATACTTAACTTACAGAAAACTGGGATTGAAATAATCGGAAGAAATGCATCAATATTTGCATATCTTGTAGCGCATTTTATACACACACGCACACACACACACACACACACACACACACACATATATATATATATATATAACTATTATGAAGTCATATAGAACTTTACTATCATATAAATTGAATAGAAAAAAATTGCGACTGTAACATGTAAGGTATCACAATCAGTGGAATAGCACTTGGTATATTCTATATTATATACTTCAAATTGAGAAAACGAATAATGACTAATTAACTTAATGAATAAAAATTTTGAATACTGTAAAAATAACTTATAAAAATTTATCTGATGTTCTGTTTAATTTTTTCTTTTATTAAAGAAAAGTTTTTATAACTAGTTAATTATTCCTACGCATAAAACAGAATCATATATTCAAAGGGACAGTTATCCAGTATTGCTCAGAATCAAATTTAAACATATAAAAAGAAATTTGGAGAAATCTCTTTCTCTTATTCTTTTCTCGCTTTCTCTCCAAGTTAAAAAATAGTAAACTAAAATTGAGATCCTGGCAAGAAGTTGTATTTAATTTACTTTATTGATAATAATATTAGACTTAATGCTCTGAAAATTCTTTATATAAATAATTTTATATTTATAATAGTTTTAATAATTTTATATTTCAATTAGCTTAAGAGTTTTGTAATATAATGATTTCAATTCTATAATTATTCTAGTATACTTGGGTAAATACAATAAACTAATGCTCTAACTCTTAAGCCATCAAAGGTGCTGTTGTATTAATCAACGAAACAAATGTCGTAGCTGATCATTTTTCAAAATATACTGTGAAAATCAAACAACTTGTTATCTCAGTATCTATCCTGACTAATCCTTTATCCAAAATAAAGTTTTCTTTCCACTGTCATAATATCGTTTGCTTTATTTATGATATTTAAGGCGACACGGTACCAAATTCACAATTTTTATTTTTTATTTGTAGTACTATGACCAAAAATTATACTTTAATATATGGTTCTTCAATTAAATTATCTATATTTAACCCTATTGCATAACGATTCAGATCTGTATCGCATGTTTAAAACTTTATATTTTTTATAGTACACAAACTTTTGTACAGTGTTTTTTTATTTTAATTTTACCGAAACTATTTTATTGTTTACGAACGCAACCAGAGTCTTTGACAGCTTATTTCTTTAACTGTGATAATTTTCATTGTTGGGGCGGTATCTGAGTTCAATTTATTTCAGCGGGTGTTACGAATTACTATTATTTATATAAAAGTTATATGTAAACATACATAGAATTTGTTTTTGGATAGCAACAATTTAAGAGTAGTAAATAACACATATATTTTTCCATATACTGATATATTTATGCAAGAAAAGTATAGCTTGTTTCTGATTATCTACATGTTTTTGGAAAAAATTTTAAAAAAATTCTTATGTTGTTTCTGCTTGTATATTTCCCACTAACTGCAGCTATTTCTTGGATGGTTTCAAATTTTATTTATTAGAAATAAATACTCCTACTTTAAGAGTTTAAAAATTTCTAATGGCATTTTTTAAACTTAGATAGTTATAACAGCTAACGCTTTTTAATTATTAATATTTTTTATTCCATTTCCTTATTATGAATATCAAAATTTTTACAACTAACTATGTATTTAATATTTCTTTGAGTCATTACTTAATTTTCTATTTTTTTCTGAATTTCTCAGAAATGTAACTAAAAGTTCATTAGTTCAAATTTAGTAATTTGTTTTAAGAAACTTAACTACAAAACTTAGATCTGATTCCAGGGCGCAGGTTTAATATACATATTCAGAATAACCAAAAAAGTTTAAAGCCCTTATCTCATTATAAAAATGACCTTTAGAAGGAAGAAGAATCATCAAAAAGTGGTTATGGAGAAAATCTGATTTAAAATTAACATTCTCTGAAAATCTTAATTTCTAACATTATTATGTACATAAAATTATACTATGGTGTATTTATTATGAATATCTGCAGAAATTAATTACAAACGTGATAAATAAAAGCATTACCATCAAATAAGTGTAGAGATTAGAAAAAATTAAAAAAAAATATATTGGAAATCTAGGTTTTAATTTTTCAAAGTCTTACAAAATAATTGCACTTTCCTGATTTTAAATTTATTTTCAGTTCTACCATGTTTATCATACATTTGTCACTAAAAGCACATACGCTAATATAAAGAAAAAGTAAAAAAAAAAGAGGAATATTGTTAAGATGAATCGTTAGATTACAAAACTGCAATATGGAAATGTTTCTTTCTAAAACACACACAAGTTAAATAAATAATTATTCATAAAAATACAAATGTGTATTAAATAAAAGAATAATAAACTGTACGTAAACTGCGCATTATATTAAAAATTTTATTGAAAAGCTATAATTTTTTTGAAAGTAAAGCGTAAACGTACAAAAATGTATTATGAAAATATTTCTATGCTATTATTTTAAAAATGCTTTAATTTGATTTCTAGACTTTTAACGTTTCTTAACTCAAGATCATTTATTTTTAATTTTAAAGACGAATCGAAATGTCTGATAACATACATTTTTTCTGGTTTTTTATTAAATTAATAATTCGGAATTAAATATTCTTGTTTACTTATATTTATGCACTAAAAAGTTTGAAATTATCATACATCGCTTATATACATTTAAAATAATATAAAATATTTGAATTATACATTTTAGAACATTGTTTAGATATATGGAATATTGTTACTTAATTATAATAGCTTGGATTGTTTGATATGCTGTAAATAATTTGATATACTATGTTTACAAAAAGAAAAAAAATCAACTTTTTTAAGAATGAATCAGATTATGAAGGTAAGATATTTTAATAATTTTGTAAGAAACGGAATATATATTTATATTCATTAATCTGATGAATCAAAGATAATCTGCTATTTATATCAAGAGTACACATGCAAATTTGCATGAAACGTCATCCCATTAAACAGTCTAGACGTGATAATATAACACAGACATGTTTCTAGGTAATGCAATACCATCTGTCTGTGTCTGGCATTTTAAATTATAGTTTTCAGTTGCAATAATAGTGTGAATCTATATTACTTTACCATTAATTCGAAGTCAACCTTACAGCTTAAATTATTAGTATCACTAGTAAAAATACAATCCGGTATCAATCTTGTATGTTACACCCTGATATCGATTTCTTTTGTTGATTCCGTATATAAAAAGGTATTAATTGTACACACACTTATACATGTATATATATATATATATATATATACATGTCATATGGTATAGAAATTATTTCTATGGAAAAGACATAAGCATAAATATAATTTTAATTCTTTGTAACATTTTAATTAAAAAGATTTTTTACACTATTGAACAAAAATGATACATTTTTTTCTTATTAGAATCGAATGGAACATTTTATTAAATTTATCATTGGAGAAATAGCATTGAAGAATTAATTTAAAATCTCACTTACGAGGTAGTTAATTTAGCATTATTAAGTTGTTTTCTCGTAACTGAGTAAAATGTATTAAAAATATTTAACATGAATTTAAAATATACTCTTTAAACATTTGCAATACAAACCTTTTGTTAGTAGGAAAATTAAAATACGGTTTCATACATTCTTGTATTTATATAAAACTAACTTAGTACTTTTTATTTCAAAGAATAAATTTAAACTGAGGTTAATAAAACATATAAAGGTAATTTATACTTTGAATCTTTTCAAGTTATTTTAATACATCTTGACTTTTTTTTCCCAATTAGTAAGCCCAATTTTTGGCTAAATACAGAAGTTCACTAAATTAATTTACCTTTACATTAAGAGCAAATTACCAGCATGTGATGCATTCTAACATAGTTTTCTTCATTTTTCTGAAGATAATAAATGTAAAGGGTAAAATAACGCATGTAGAGTTTTCGAATAGTTCCGAAAAAAAAAATTGTTTCAGCTCCCGCAGACCCCTCTGCTTCCATCTAATCACAGAAATGGATCCAGACTCATACTTAGCAGGAACTAATCCCAGATCAGCACCAATACCACCATTCCCTAGAGTTCATTTCCAGGTGACATATTTCTTCAAATTAGTGTTGCATTTTTTCTTCTCCAGGTTGAGAGGTTACAAAAAAAATTACGTAGAGTACAGATTCCTCCGTGATCCCCTAGGTCTTCATCACTTTCAGTGCCATTAATCACATCTTCAATTTCCTTCTACTCTGCTTCAGTTCTTTTCCCCCTTTCTTTTCGTCTTCCTCTTCCTATCTTGATGGAAGTCACCTCGAAGACGATAAAACGCGACTTACTTTGATTGGAAAAATTTCACCCCTCTCTTTTGGTTCCTTGGCAGATGGTACGTCGAGCTCGAAATGCGAATTTAAGCTCACAATCCTGAATAGCTATTTTTGTTGTGCAAGGCACTGTTTCGGTGAGTTCCAATTCTTAATTTAGAGAATATGGTATGTTCATAAAATATTTTATGAAATAGAACATTTTCGTTTTAAAATTTAATACGTTTTTCTCAACCAGAGTCAAAGAAGCAAAAAAAAAAAAAAAATGTAATGTTTGATATTTTCTTAAATATATTTTTTTCGAATTTATCTTTTGAGTACAAAAAGTATTTCATTGATTGCCTGTAAAAACTGATTTCGCCACATAGAATGTGTTTCTATTACAGTACAATTTAATTCGAAGTAATTTAAGATTTTAAAATAATACATAACTGTTTTGTTGATATTACTATGAAAAAGCTTTGATATTTCACATTTTAACATATTTAATTGTTTTTTCGTGAACATACATTTTAAAAAAAGAACTATATGCCTGATTTTATTTATTATTACCCGAGCTGTATGAAAATGTAAAAAACAATTTTTCATTCCTAAGAATAGAGGAAATTGAAAGAAATACTGTTGAAAAATCTTTCAACCGTTTTATTAGCAATCGAATACTAAAAAAAGACCAGTTTTGAAAAATTTCTATTCTTTTTTTATCAATTAAATGAACATTTAAAAGAAAACTATAAAATTAAATGATCTTTTCAATTTAAACCACCAAAACTCCCTTACGCATCGCGAATGATTTCTCCTCATCGAAAGGCTGACCGAAACAATAAAATGCAACACTTTATTTATGAGCTTCTCATCAGTTAAAAATTCTTGTTTTCAAACAAGCAATTGACTGCCTATCCTAGTTTATTTAATTTTACAAAATGAATCTGATAATACTTTCCTTTTACCTATTAAATCAAGGTGACTTCAAACCATATAAGTGATTTAAGTCTAAACTGATATATATTAAGTACAGTCGTCAAAACAGACTCTCTTAATTACTTTTTCTATTCTCATCGCATCTAAACAAAATAGTTATAATTATTAATAATCCTAAGAGAGCTACATTATGATGTTAATTAATTAATTAAATAATTTAATATAGATACAAAGTGTCTCATTAATAATTTTCATGTGAAAAGTTTTTCATCACATAGATAAGATTACTTTTTATATTTCAGCGTTATTAGGATATAAAAATTGATTCATCTATTGTTAAATAAGTATATTAGACATTTGATAAGAGAGTATTTTAATCAACCAATATATTTTTCCTTCCAATTATTATAGCGTAAAGAAGAATCGAATTGAGTAATAAAATTAAAAAAAACTATGACATTTAAATTCAATTGCATAAAAGAGTATATTTTTACATATTAAAACTTAGAGCTTTAATTGCTATCATCTTGAAACCGTTAAATTCAACATATTTAAAGTTATTTCTTATGTATTAAAGAAAAGTTCCGTAAAGTAAATACAAATTTCCTACATATGCAAAGGAAAGCGGGTTGTGGATAGGAATACAGTTTTAAATTATCATTCCACTTAACACACACATTGTTCAAAAGAAGGACAACATTTTAAACAACATATTTTTTTTTTCACTAATAAAATTAATTAAAAAATATTATACGTTATATCAAAAATAAAAAAAAAAATTTTAAAAAAAATGTTCAATGCAATGCTTTGTGAAGAAACTTATTTCATCATCGAAGGGATAAAGAAATAACAATTTGATTTAATCATTCACTCACTCACGCAATCTTTTACGCATTCGTTTATTTATTTATTAGGGATTATCAAGAAAAGATATTCAGAAAACAATTAATTTTGAAAATTGATCTGGTGACCAATCTATCATTGACAAAAATAATAGCCCCTTACGTAGCTAAAGATGAAATTTAATGTAAAAAGTAATTATAACTCGATGTATAAAATATTATTACTAAATAAAATGTTAAATATTTTTTCGATTAATTACTTGCTTAAAGGGATCTATTGTTTAGAATGTAACCCAGAAACATATTTAGCACATATTAAACTTAAAAGTATCTCAGGTGTTATTAATAGGATTAAATTGAAATGTCAACATATTCTGTTTATAACTTTGTTATTCCTATTTAGTATTAAAAAGTTCCCATATAATGAGAAAAAATATTTTTAAGAATTTTAGCTTGAGCTATTGACTGTTATATAAATCTTTCGAATTCCAAAATTTATATTGAGTTATTATCCTATAATTTGACTATTTACAATTAAATTTCTTGAGAAAATAATTTCAAATTTTAAAATATAATATAGCATATTTGAGCTCACGCACTATGAGTAAAAGTTACACAAGAACATTAATTCAGATTTCAAAATAAAATATTTATAAAAATCTCATTATAAATATTATTTCATGTTATTCTGTTAGCAAATGATATAGTAATGTTTAGTTATCTGGTGCGCTAAATTGATTTTTAGTAGACGTAAGGGATAAATTTACGTATTCATTTTGGTATTGAAATAGATCTTGATCTTTATTTTCAGATTTATCAAAGAAAAATTTTAAATACATAATTTGAAGAATGTCAAAAAACGTAAATTAGCTCTTATACAGATTTTAAATCCTGAATTTTCCCAAATGCTTAAATTTTTTAATTCAAAATGAATATTTTAACAAGTAACGATGTGTAAAAAGGTATTGTTAAAGATCTTAACAATACCGCCATGTAACACAGGCTCGTAATTTAGTTTTTGTGCGGCGGTCTTATATCGATTGTTTGTTCTCGGCTAAACTGCTTACAAGGGCTTTTTTGGTAATTATAAGCATTAACTTAAATTTTGTCTCATGAATATTATGACTATTTTATTTTACATTTCCTGAAAAGTAAATTGTCAACAAAAGTTTCCATTTTGGTTAAATAATTAAATTAGAATTATGTTACACGTAATAATATTCTTAGAACTGTTTATTAATTCAGTGCGTGAAAGGAATTTACTTATATTCAACTTTGTGATGTTAGGCGTTTTGTGAATTTCTTTTAACTAATCTCATAGACTTTATAGTAATTTGAATTACACGAAGTTACAATATCTTCTCAAACAAAATGGAAAGTGATTATGTGAATTATAGGAACATATAAGAACTAGAATTGAATTAGGAGTAGTGATATATAAATAAGAAAGAATTGAAAGGAAAAATAGGGAGATGGAGGATAATGTAAGTCTGATATATATTTGTAATTTATAGTAATGAATCCCAATTAATCTTTAGGATCTAAGTGAATCTCAGTTTAAGAATCAAAGTAAGCAAAAACTGTTTATGTGAATTCATTGAATCAGAACGAGTGAATTGGTGAGCTAAAAGTTTAATAGTAGATCTAAATTCAGACAATTAATGAGTTAAAAAGAGATTCAAGAGAGAGAGACCTTTCCCATCCCTTATCCTTCAGTGATAAATTAGGCATTTTATTTTATTCTCTTTATTTTATTTTAAATTGGTGTCTAGTATTTATTAACTATTTAATAAGAATGAACAATGGTAATAATATTAAATAAGGAAGGAAAGAGTTACAGTTTGGTAGTAAATATTTCATTTTTGATCTAACTTCATTTCAAAATAAGATAAATATAAGTTAATTTATTCGTATTTTATGAATAATATATTAAAAACTACAACAAAACTCTGTTCATTTCAATTTTTATTTAACTTACAAATAAAAAGTTTAGCAATTTTACCAAGATCTAGATAAATAGGAATTCAAAAATATCTCTAATAATATTATTAGTCTATGATAACATTCAAAGAATATATGCAGCGTACATTTAGGTAAGCGTCACCAGAAATGAATATGTGTATTAACTGTTATTGTTCGAATGTCTCAGACTTATATACATATTCGTGTATTCTATACTATGCAGAAGATGAAACAATGCTAATTAAATATGAGGTAGAGCAAATTTCCCGGATATTTTCGTTTAAAAAAATGTTCAATGCTTTTTTAAAACTGTTTATGTTTAATTTGCTTTTATATTATTATACAATTAAGAATTTAATATCTACTAATAAGGCTATTAATTTTCAAAGTCATTACATCAATATACAAGTACTTTTACTTATTTAATAAAAAAAATGAGAAATATGTATTGTCGTTTGATGATGTACAATTAATACGTTAACGAATAATCAAAAGTTTGACATTTGAACATCTCCAATATAATTTAGAAAAACATTTTTCTTCTTCTTTTTTTTTTTCATTTTCACCTAGTTCCTCTTTATTCAGCTATATTACGTAGTTAATATAAATAACAAATTATAAAGATAAGTTATTCAACAAAAGTAATCATATAATACCAAGCTATAAAATTTCATTTTAAATAAGGCATGAATTGAAATTATACATGAAAAAAAGTTTTTATAAGAAAAAATGATTTAAAGTAAAGAAACTTGTAGGAAAATTGTTTTTGTCTTTGTCAAACGGCTTCCTACAATCAATTTGATATTATATTAACATTGCACTAGAAGCAACACGAAGATGATTGGCAAACGACTTCGTAATTTAGAACCTTGGTCATGTGATGAGGGTAACATTTAAGCTGGTACCTATATCTTATAATTTTCCCACCTTGCCAACTGGAAGACCGAGCCAAAACAGGTTTAACGAGCATCAGTCCGCACTACGTGGTAGTTCTATAATGGCATCAAGGCATTAATCCTCGACTCAACGAAAACTGCCGACTGTGAGTTCGCGGCAACTAGGATATCGAGGCTACATATGGAAACAAGAAATACAAAATTAATTCCTTAAAATTCCAATGAAAATTTGCATATATTTTTTAGATTATAGAAAAAGTTAAATTCTTTCTTTTTATTTGAAACCCCCTTGATAAAAGTAAATTACCCCAATAAACAACTAAGAAAAACAGTTGCATGAAATACATGACATACATGAAAGAAATGCATTTCAGAAACAGTACGAAGGTACGCATCAAAAATTAAACGTAACAAATTAGGTATGAAAAAAAAATGAAGGAAATAAACTAATAAAGAAAATGAAGTATTACAGTTATAAATTCTGAATCTCACTTATTATATATTAGCAAGTTTATCATATTTTAGAAATCTAACATTCCTAACAGAAAAATGAAATATAAAAGTAAAAATATGGAAATTCAATGAAGTTGAAAAACACATGATCAAGCACACAAAGATCAAATTACAGGACAATAAATCATACATATACAAAAATATTAATCGTAGAAAACAGAGAAAGTACAATTAAAAAGTTAATCAATTTGATTAAAGATTAAAAAAAAAATACTTACATGAGACAAGTGTCTTGCAACAACAAACTGGGAATTTAATACTAAATTACCAAGATTTTCCAGTTATATTAAACCGGGTATTGCTGCAATGTTCCCAATCCCAGAGATTAAAAGTAATGCAAGATAATTTAAATATTAAAAATTAGAAAAATTGAAAAAAAATTAAAATAATAAAATTTTAAAAATTAAAAACATCTAGATAAACATACCATGTTTATAAACAATATAAATATAAAAATTAAAATAAAACTTTTAAACTAATCCAAAAAATACTGAATGATAAATTTATGCACACACACAATATATATATATATATATATATACTCTCCTTCTCTCTCTTATATATGCTTCTGTGTCCCATATATATGTAATATTCTCTATATATTGTCTCTTTCTCTATATATGTATAATATATATATGTATGTATGTTGTGTATGTATATGTATATATGTGTATATATGTGGCCTTGCAATATACATGTAACTAATATGTATATGTATGTATATCCATATATGTATGCATGCTCCATATATGTATGCATATATGTATGTATATGTCATGTATATATGCATGTATACAACATATGTATACCATGTATATGTACAATATACACACATATAACCATGTATATGTATATGCAGAGTGTCAGCCTGTGTGAACCAATGAATGGTTCACAGTTCAGTTGGATGTAGCTGCCAGTTTGAAAATGTTTTAAAGAATTAAAATAATGTTTTTACATTATAGAGCCAAAGGCAATTGAAATTACAAAAATTAAATTTTTATTCTTTCCTCAGGTCCTATCACTTATATTTGGGAAAAGATGCAGTACACAAAACCAAAGTAAACACAAAAAGATTCATTTTATTACGATAAACACTGACCGAGTTATGACAACGTAAAGTTGAAGCATTTGAATTGCTCAGAAAAGAGGGTCGTATATAAATTGAGTTTAGAGAACAATAATTCACTATCTACAGAAAGAGCAAAAGAAAAACATCATACTAATATTTAATATCGTAGTAAACATCATAGACTGACAATTTGTATTGCTGTATGGCAAACAAATAAAAGTTAAATTAAAGAAATACAACTTGTACCGAAAAGATTAAAACAGCGTGTTTTAACAAATAACAGCAAAAAAATACAGGATTTCCTTTCAAATTATAACATAATATGGAATGACGAGCCAATCATGAATCAGGGGCTTTATTATATCAAAATGACCAAATTAACTTAACTCATGTTCAAAATGACTGCCTTCCGCAGAAATGCAGTACTGAATCCGCTTCAGAAACTCCGCCTGTAGCTTCTGCAACATAGTTGGTGTCACAGACCTGCATGTCGCGTTGATTCGATTGAGTAAATGGATTTACTCGTGGATTCATGTTCGTACACTTTGCTTTTTAGGAAGCCCCAGAGAAAGAAATCCAGAGGACTTAGGTCGGGTGATCGCAGGGGTCACTCCTGTTGATCTCCGTAGCCGATTATTCGATTGTCAAATGTCTGCGCCAAAAATGTACATAGTTGCACAGATTTATGTGCGGGTGCATCATCATGCTGGTACCACAAGCGTGGCCTATCCCGTAAGGAAACTTCATTTTCTAAAAAATCGGCTAACGGTCCAGATAAAATTTCCGTGTATGATTATGATGTTAAAGGTCCATCGAAATACATTGGGCCCAATTAGAGTGATCTTCCCTATTCCGCACCACACATTCTCCGACCAACGCACTTGGTGGCGATTCGGTCGTATTAGATGTGGGTAATCTGTGTATTAATAGTGCATTGCCTCGAGAACTGGCATTCATCCGACCACAAAATTTCATTAAAAAAATCTGGATTTTCATTCAATGTGTTTAACATAAAATTGCAAAAGTCAAAACGACGCTCCTGGTCTCCGGGCATTAGTTACTGCGACAGGACTGGACGATAAGGATAAGCACCGTGCGTATGTAATATGTTCCACACCGTCGATTTTGAGTAGGAACAAGCCTTGCTAATATCCCGGACATTACTTTCAGGATGAGCCAGGGCATATCCTAGAACAACCTCAGCGGGTATCCGCAAGCTTGAAGGTGTGGCACGAGACATGGGAATATGTCTATGGCAACTCCCAGTTTTATACAAGCGTTAAACATCACGGGCAATTGTACAATAAGTTGGATGTCTTCGACTGGGAAATTTAATGGCATAAAGTCTTTCCAAGTCTCTCTTATTTCGATTACACTGCCCATACAACAGAACCATTTCGCAGTATTCTTAATTTGTATACATCTCGTTCTCCCGTACAAGAGTACATATTATTAGAATACGACTGTATGCAATTGCAAGCGACTACACAATATATTTTTAACGTTCGGAATGATCAGTACCACAGCAAATAAATCTATTTTTTTGGAACTGCTTTTGAAATGTTTTCTTCGTCCAAAATATTTTATTTTGTCTATGTTTTATACGTACACAGAATAAATTTTATTACTTGAGTACTTAATTATTGTATTATTAATGTAATGTATGTACTTTTAAATTTAAAAACGATTTACATAAGAGTGACGTGCAGGAGCGAACGTTTCCTGGCACAGTTCCAATTAATTTCACTTTGGAAGTGGCCCCTTACTAGCTTCTTCAACATGGCCGGGAAAATGGATGAAATGTATGATTTTCAAAGTTACATAACTCGGCTAGTTTTTATCGTAATAAAATGAAACGTTTTGTGTTTGCTTTGCTTTTGTATACTGCATCTTTTCCTAAATATAAGCGATAGGACCTGGGGACCATATAAAAATTTAATTTTTGTAATTTTTTTCTAAAATGCTTTTTTGGTTCGAAAAGCACATAAAAACATTATTTACTTTTTTTAAAACATTTTTCAAATTATAAGTGCATATCTAAACCGAACGGTTCGGGAATTATCTATTGGTTCACATTAACGCTGAACACCCTGTATATACAATATACATATATACATTGTGACGTTCATTGTTCGTCTAATATTCTCCTTAAATGAAAAAGAGCCATGGAAAATGAAATTATGGACAATTTACAGTGGACTTTATTACACTGGAAACATTATCTCTTACTCAATATAAAGGGTTATTGGATAAATGTCCAAATATTTTTTTTAAGTATGACAAATTTCCTTCATTACCCAAACCCGTTATTTCCAAGCTGAAATTTATATTATATTATATATATATATGTATATATCATTTTTGTTAAAAAATTAAAATATCTTTTAATGTTAGATTGAAATATAAATTTAAAATGTGTACTTCTTTCTTTTCTAATGTCTAAGCATTCTAAATCCCAAACAATAACCGGTATATATTAACTTGAAAGGAACTATGAAAGGCTATTTTAATTCTATATCTATTCTCATTCATTTATTTTTATATTCCTTTAAGGAAATCAATAATCTTCTTTTTGTTAAAAAAATGTTTCATAAAATCATTTGAACAAATATAAAAATTGGGGGGAAATATTTTTTAATTGCTCCTTTATTGGAAAAAAATTCAGGGAGGTCACAAATCTAAGCCCTGATAATAGAAGTAAATATATTACAAGTAAAAATTTGAATTCACGTTGAAAGGTACATTTGAATAGTTTTGATAATCTATAAACAATCAAAACGGTTTGAAGAACTAAGAAGTTCAAGAAAATATTTCAGCCTTTTAAATTCTTTACGATAATCTTTTTTACTCAAAAACATCTACGAAAGATTCTGCTACTTTCTGTAAGATTCCCTATACTATGGAATATTACACTATACTTTTGTGAAATATTTAGTCTGAGCTTTGAAAATCACTAGAAATTAAGTATTGACCTAAAAATATTACTGATCTTTTAAATATTTTAAAGAATCTCCATAGATTTTATTCGATAGTTTTCTATTTGAAGTGTTCAAAGAGTATTCAAGAAACCCACAAGAATTCAGTTTAAGTATTTAATCGACAAATGTCCATTTGATAGGAATAATAATTGTAATTATCCATTCTAGGTAATAGAATATTATAATTATAATTAAGGAATGTAAAGTTCCCACAAGTTGTTGTAAAATGTTCATTAATAAAAATAATTAATAAAGTTAAGTATGCAATTGGTGGGAAAGGGAAAATCAATTGAACATAAATAAATCACAAAATATTATATTATAAAAACAATAGCTTTATTCTCAACTTAACATTCAGAAAATATAGTTAGGAATTTCACTTTACCCTACTTTAAGGATTGAAACAAAAAAGTAAAAACATTCACAATGATTATTGTTGTCATTCAGTTTAATCAGTCTAGCTCGACAGCCTCTTATACTGATATGTAACATGTTCAAAGTCGACACGTAAATTTTTACATGTATTCTTTGTTCTAATCGTTTCAATTTCCGAACTGGCTGCAGTAATTTCATCAATTAACGGAGATTCAATGAAATTTATGTTATAAAACATGTCTTCAAAAAACGCTGAATGACACACTGTGTGAATGAATTCCAATACAAAGTCTTTTAATTAAATTAATGATTTTCTAATTATTAATTCTAATTTTATCTTAGATCCATAAATTACATATCCATTAATGATCTGTTTCATGAATTCTGCTCTAATTACATTAAGGATATAATTTAAGTAAATTCAAGGAAATGAGTTCAGAACGTCCACAAACACTTTTATTCCAGTATTAAATGTAATTTTGAAGGGATATATTTTAAGATATTCAGTAATGGTTCATAATTCAAAAGGAATTTAACGAGTATTATTTTTCCGTTATTAAAAGTGGTGAGTCAAGTATTGAAGACATGTTTTATTCATTATCAATACTTTAAACATTTCATACACTAATAATATTTATTATGTACTAAAAACATTTATTATGATGTGAAATTTCAATTTGTCGTCATGATATATCCAGAACTCGTAAAAGTAATGCATATATTTTTCACGAAGTAATTTAACCATTGAAAGTCCCTGCCAATTAAATTTTAATTATTGAATTTTCAGCTAAAATAAAATTTATTCTATAACACATTTTTATCTATTCCCATTAAGTAATTGTATCCATCTACTTACGTCCTTATTTTAATTAATAATAGTAATTCTTTGGGGAAAATACAATCTATATTATTGAGGGGTCGAAATAAAGTACAGTAATCTCATCAGACTTCAGTGTCTACAACATGTTAACCAAAAGAAAATGAATATTTTAGGAGGAAAAGGAGGAGACAAGTCAAATAAGTTCTACTAGTAATACTTTGTTGTCAATACTTAAGAACAACTTAATTTAATTTTTACCGAACATTTCATTCTGTTCATTTCAAATTTTATTTTATTTTCGTCTTATAATACTATCTACGAGTACACTCATTTAATGCTCCTTTTCTTCAAAATTTAACAGTATAAATTTAGATTGAGGTTTTATTCAGGTCAAAAATTGCCTTTCTACTCGACTGCTGTTTTGTTTCTGATTCTATTCTTTACATATAAGATTTCAGTTTAGTGCAAAAATACACTCTAAACAATTCCAAATACATAATATGACTTGGAAGCTCAAAATAACTTATCAAATTTGTTCTTTCCAAATAGCGTATTTTAATGTCCTTAATTTTTGGTATTTCTTGAAAATTTCACGAACAATTGGTTATGTACTTTATATCAGGTAAAATTATTATTTTCACGTAACGCAGTTTTAAAAAAGTTAAATCATTATGTCATTAATTCACTGAAAAAAAATGCTTTCATTTACTTCAAACTCTTCTGATTTCCTATTGTGCAAAATCTATAGCAATAATAGCAAGGATATTTTCAAAACTTCATTTAATTTCTTAAGCCAAGAGTTAAGTTTTTTTTTAAATATCGTAAGTGAGAGTGTTCATTAATATTTTTGTAACAACTTTCTTCTGTGCTTCTTATGAGAAAGGGATAAATCTGTTTCTCTTTATGTATGTACTAAACTATGTTGAATAATTGCCTTTCAGAAATTGTAATTCAGTTTTTGCTTAGTTGATTTTTCATTTACTTATAACAAAGTACAGTTTTATTGTTATTTCTCGAATTTAAAAGTTATTTTAGAATAACACACACTATCTTAAAATAACGCTTTATTAACGCTTTGTCTATTTTCATTTACGAGAGATTTTCCGAAAGTAAGTTTCGTCTGTTTTTGAAAAATCACATTTTACACCAGATTAAAAAAAACAACCACCATAAGAATCAACACCCGTTTGGGTTCCACGATGGAAGTAAAATCAGTGGAGGAGGATTGACGCATGAGCAAACAAACGAAGAAAAAAGAGTAACAGCAGACCAGCGTGCTTGAGATTGACTACGTGGTCGGCAATGGAAATGCTGCCTCATTCCTGGTATGTATGTGCACATGACACAAGTGTGTCCATCATTCATGAGCACCTACAGACTGTGTATGGTAAACAGGTCTCGTCTCTTCAAAAACTGAACCCTGGTGTTGCATATTCAGTGAATATGGGCAGAATGTGTATATCGAAATTGGCGACCCTCCACACCCCGAGTGAAAACAATACAGCTGTAGAATCGGACATGGTATTAGCGAATAGGCGCATAACAATACCAGACGTGGAATCTACACAGAGTATAAGGTTAGCTCAGATCCATTTAAAACAATACTGAGGGGGAGCAAGCCTTATGAGATTTCCTTGCATCGCAGGGAATCGGATATTACTAAAGTGGTTTTTTCAAACTGATTGCACGCTATCGAATATCCCTTGTTATCAGTATTAATTCACTGTTTCTGTATATAAATATCTTATTTAATTTTGATATAAGTAATAAGCTCGGAGTATGGGGTGGCGGAAATGACGACATGCCTATTTGCGATAGCTTATCTCTACACAGAAGTGACATTAAGCAGTTCTGCTAATAGAAGTGTCTAATTTTATTCTGTTTACTGATATGAAAAAGAATGAAGATTATAATCTGTGTTACTACATGTATCTTATTCCAGATTCAATTATTGATAAAGCTTTAAAATGACACAGAATTATACCCAACTTATATGAATTGAGCTAATTTAACATGAATAAATTAGATATATTTTTTTTCTTTCTCGTAAAGCTGCTGCTCATTGGACATAATTCTTTTAAATACTTTTTTGCTCGTTTTCATTAATTAAATCAATATAATCTGATTAAACTAGATTGAGTTAATATAAAAACTATAATTTATAGAATAAATCAACAGTAAATTTACTAAAAAATAAAAAATATTCATGTTGTTAATATTTGAACATCAAATTAGAATCTCTATAACAGTTATTTCCTAATAAATTTTACATGAATTGGAAAAATTCATTTAAAAGTCTTTATTTGTTTATCGATTATCCAATGAGTCAAATTACATTATTTAAAATTATCAGTTTTGTGGTTATTTCAATTTTTGTTATCTAACTTGAATCCTCCCAAACATCAAAATAATTATTTCATGCTGAACATTCTATCATGTAAATTTCTGTTTCTATAATTTTTGTACTTGATCAAATTTTTCAGTTATTCAATTTAATATGGAAATATTAAGTTTTATATTTGTCAAAAAATACTTTTATTTCATTTGTTGTTCTAACTGATACCCAAGTCCATGTTTCAATTTTTTTTAAATTTATTTTTTTTCATTCATGACAATCTAGTATACTAATAAATTCTAGAAATGTTTTATTTTTCTTCTTATAACAACATTTTACGAATATATTTGACATTTGTGAACCAATTATTTTTTTTTTATTTATACTGAACTTCTGCGAAGTGTCTGTTATCCAAGTTTATTTTACTAATACCAATTATGCTATTCTTCATAGCTTATTATTATAAGGAATTTCTCCTTAAGATCTGCCACTTCTGTCTTAACATAAATTTCTTTTCTTTAATGGAATGTTATCTACTCATCTATAAGCTAGTAGTATATTACACAACATTTGAATTGAATGGAATTAATATATGTTAAATAAAATAGTTGAAAGAAAATTTTAATCAAAAGTTCTCCAAATTAATATAATTAAATAGTTTAAAAATAGTTTTTAACAAATTGATTCTTTAAATGAAATAATTGATGTAATAAATACATTTCTTTACTTAGTTAAATGATTTAATGTAATTTGTCTAAATTAATTGGAAACACACAATTTTTAATCGAAAGTTCTTATTATGTTTTACGCAAAGTTTATTTAGTTGAAAAATATTTAATTCAAGTTGAATAATTTACTTTCTAATAATAAAATTATTAAGTGTATTTTCAAGCTCTACTTTATTCATTTAATTTAAAAAAATTAACTGAATTAATATTATTTGGATAAACTGGAATTGAATGTTCAACTTTAAAAAAATTAATTTACATTGAAAGTTCTTATTTAATTACACTTAAAGCTATTTATAGTGGATAAATATTTTTTTTTTAGTTTATAACAATCCTTTTTACCCTATCTAAATCACTTCAATCGTTTCACTTTCATTCGCAAGCTCTTAATTATAAACGCAAAATTTTTGAATTGTTATTATTTAATGAAAGTTTAAAATATTTTATTTAATAACATTAAAGTTGTCAAGTATTTTCAAACTTTGTTTTCTTCGTTTATTTCAATGAAGTTTAAATTATATTAGTAAAATTTGAATAAATATATATTTAAAAAAGATATTTAATTATATATATATAGTAAGTTCTTCTATTATTACATTTAATATCATTATAGTTGATTGTATATTATTTAATTTAAAACAAAAAAATTTCCACTGATTCTTCACATTTCTACTGATTTAAAAATGTAGTATATGTACATTAATTTTTCACTATATTTAATTGGATTAAATTACTTAATACAAAAATAAAAATTAGAATAATTATGTGATGATCAAAATTAAGTTCATTGAAAAAATTTATTTTATGTTTAATGCAATGGATTTTGAATATGATTAGTTATAATTTCATCGACATATACTTCCTTGCTAAATATTATATATTTTCTGAATAGGATCTATGCATTTAGCAGTCTTTTCTCAATACATCTTACTGTATAGTTTGAAACTTATTTCAAACATTTATTTACGTTTGTAATCATTTCTTTTAATACTTTCCTTATGTGCAAAAATTGATTTAGATTCTGAACGAAAACTCTAAATATAAGACAACAAATATTTTTTTAAAAAAAAAAATATCATATCTATAGTGTGTATGACTCAGAAAAGATTATTATTCCAGGACTGAAAAGAAGTTGTCTTTAAATGCAATGTCTTAATGTCAATGTATACTTATCTTCTTGCATATACATTGTTATGCAAAACAATGCCTGATAATATCTCAAAATTAGACGCTTTCATTATACTATATTCTATGTGTGATATTTTTTTTCTATAATTTTTCTATTTGAAATTAGCTGTTTAATTTCTTAACATTTGATGACTTTTGTGTTAGATGTAACACAATTCAAATTATTACATCAATTCATATCATTGCTACAATATGCTTATTAATGCATTATTTTGATAAAGAAGCTACTTGAAGCTAATTAGTTTCTGCATTTTTAGTTTCAGACGTTACACATTAAGAAAAACATACATCATTAAAATTGTATCATGTTTGCAGCTTAAAGTTGGAAAAAAAAGAATACTGTAAAAATCATATTATTTTAGATTTTGTAACAACACGCTGTGTATTTGTAATCTATATTCATTTAAAAAATTTTGAAATACCATGTAAAACAAATTTTGTCTCGTATGTAATTTTGAAAGAAAAATTTACAAATTATAATTACAGATTTTTATTATGTATTTCTTGGTTTAAGTATAACTCTATTCTGTTTTTAAAACACGTGGTCTATGATGATTTACCGCTGGAATTGTCTTGATAAAGTATCTCATTATTGAAAAGCGATGAGGCATAGTTACTTATTGTTATAGTTTAATGAAAGAAGATTTTTTTATAGTATTTCATAAATATACGTGGCCTTTGTTACTTTATTGTACTAATGTTCACATAAAAATATCTTATAAGATCTCACAATATCTAATAATCTGTAATTAGATGAAAATTATGAAAATATTTTACTAGAGCTCTGATTGGCTGAAACTATTGTATGATGTCGCACAATTTTAGGCATAAGTGAGTGAATGTAAAGTTCATTGGCGCAAGAGCCAGATATGGCCATGCTGCGCCAAACAAGATTAAACTGTGGTCTAGACGGGAAGTTGAAAAATAGATAAGTGGTTGACAAGAAGGAGGGTCGAAAATAGAGAAAGATCGCTAGGGTTTTAGGCATAAGTGCCTTAACATTTTATCATTTGCAAGTTTATTATTATTCGTACTTGATTTTACAAGTTTAACTTCAGAGAAATTTATTTTCGATTATTTTTATGAAAATGATGCAAATATTAAATTCGATGAATGAATAAAATTAGCGAATTTGTCTTAATGAAGATAGATTCTCCATTTTTTTGACGATATTGTCCTCCTATATCACTTCCATCTAGGATAAGGCATCTATCTTGTAGTGATATAGTTTTCTAGAGTAGTACAAATTCATATACGTCACTATGTGTGTGAGAGTGGTAAAAATAAGACTTCTTCCAATTGAAACAGGCATTTACACGCCACCTGTACATTAGCAATCACTTAGAAATTGAATTGCAGAAATCAGCGCTTCCACTTATCTCGCGAAGACTTTTGTTATGAAAAACCGTTTTACTGATTTCAAATACGAATTTTTTCATCCAAAACGTTCTGCCTGTTAATTCGGAGAGAAAATAACTAACCGCAAAAGAATTGCGGAAATTACCATATCCCTGGTTTTAAATCGTACATTTCGTAATTTGTTGATGAGTGAGGTTTTGAACTTAAATTCAATTACTACAAAAAAATACAGACATTTCAGAAGTTGAATCAGTGTTAACAACTTCGTAGATATAATGTTTGTGTGGATATTTGGGGAATTCTATCGAATTACAATGTTACGTAATCTGACAATCATCTTGGATATGAGTATATAATAACAGATTATGAATTCTGTTTGCAGATGTCTAGATATCCTGCTATTTTTGAACGGATTTCGAGAAATTGAAGAATTTATTCAACAAAACCTTCAAATGCTAAAATAATTTAAATCCCATTTTTACGAGTGAGTAGATATATTATTTCAGCTCTGAATGATGCTAAAATATGTACAACTACTCTGATCCTAATCAGTTATGTGAAAAGGAACCTTTTCAACATAAACGTTGATAAAAATCATAAATGTATTAGGTATTTTACTGTCGGAATATTTGAATTCATGGAAATTGAAGGATATTTATTAGTGTTGTAATTTCCCGTTGTAGAATTTTCAGCTTTGTATTGTTTAGTAAGAAGAAAGTTCTATTTAATCTTGTGTTTATAACAAATAATTATTAAACTTATTGAAAACTTTTAAAACAATTATTTAATCCATTGAAATTTCAAGTAATTAACAAGTGAACTTTTTTTGTTAGAGTAACGGTAACATTTGTTTTCTGTACATATAATAGCTTTTAATAAGGAAATTTTAAAGTTTCATAAGAATATACTTAAAACCGAAATACTTCGAATGAAAGAAAAGTGTTCTCAAATATTATTATTCAATAAGAATACAACCAGAGGTAAAAAATATGTATTCCGTTTTTAAAATTATGAATACATATGATGCTGCGCTGCGTTTCTCTGATTAAATATTATTCGTTTTATACTATAAATTTAGAATTAATCTTAATTACAGATTATAACAAGGCCAAATAATCGTATCGGGAGAGAAGGGAAGCTCCGATCAAAAAGATGAGTATAATGAATTATAAGACAATATTTCTAAAATAAAACAAGACTAATATTAGGTGCAACATTAGGACATTTGATTCAGTAAGTTACTCTTACAAATTGAACTGGAACTCTCAAACCTTCCGAGGAGGTAGATGGAGTGATGCCCTTTAGAGTAGTTGTTGATTTTTCTTCTTTTTTTACATCGTGTGATGGGTTGTAAATTAAAGTATAGTGTGTAATTTATGTGAATCACGTGAGTGTCTACAAAGTGTGTTAGGGTAGTATAAATTATTGTCAATCTTGGCAAGAAATTTCATTTATACAAATTGCTAGGTGTGGTGAAGGACAAAGGAGAGACAAAGAGAGGGAGAGAAATAAGTCAACTTTTCTCCTTACGAATAAATCGGTAATATTTCCGAGGTCATGCGAATGATTACTCTCTATGTGTCATTCATCTAAGAACTCAAATTGAATAACAGGGATCGTCCTATATTAAAAACCCTATTCGATTATCGTGAGCTCTACGTATCTGTGTCCAATAGTATATATTTCATGCCTACGTGGCATATTTCCACTACACACTATGCTTTAATTTAAAAACACACAAAAAAGGAAAAATAATAACTACTCTCTGGGGCACCACTCCATATATCTCCCCTGAAGGTTTGAGAGTTTTTGTTAACTCTGTAAAAACAATTTACTGAATCAAATATTTTAATGGTTGCCCCTAAAGTTAGTTTTATATTATTTAAGGAACATAGCCTTATAATTTATGAAACTCTTTTTTTTTATCGTAGTTTTCTTTCTCTCACTATACGACCATTTGTCCTTGTTATTATCTCTACAGATTAAAGGTAATAATATTTTATCAGATAGGCAAAGCGCCTCATTCTATTCATTTTTAATAAAAAAAAATCGCATATACTTTTTTCTTCGATACATCTGATTGTGTTTTTAGCGAACAATAATGCTTCAGAACAGTTTTTCTTTCTTCGAAATACATCAAATTTAGGTTTATTATAGTGAATCTTACACTTTCAATGTTAACAGTTCTTAAACTTACACTGCGAAAAACGGGTATGCAAAATCGAGTAGAAAGTGCTCACTTTTGAATACTTCACATACTCAAAATGGCTCCGATCCCAACGTATTCAAATTTGAGATTCGCACATACTCATTTTTAGTAACAAGCACATACTCAGAATGGCAACTTCACGTACTCACTTTTGAATACGTCACATACTCAAAATAGTTCCTATCCCAACATACTCATATTTGAGTCTCGCACATACTCATTTTTGTACGTACTCAAAATGGAAACTTCACATACTCATTTTTGAATATAATTTTGGATCAATTATGAGTGTAGAATAGAAAAATGAGTGTCATGTATTTATTTGTGAATCTGTTACTGCATCAAATATGAGAATCAAACAATCCAGTGAGTATGTTTTGAATTTATTTTCCGATACTGTTGTATCGAAAATGAATTTTAAACAGAAAAATATATATCAATTAAAATTTTCAGGGAAATAAATAAGCGCTCCTTTATTTGCAAGTATC
This sequence comes from Nephila pilipes, assembly GCA_019974015.1. Taxonomy (NCBI): domain Eukaryota; kingdom Metazoa; phylum Arthropoda; class Arachnida; order Araneae; family Nephilidae; genus Nephila; species Nephila pilipes. Next base: position 90,050 of record BMAW01089739.1, read on the forward strand.
ATTTTCTTCATCTTATATATTATTTTACACTTTATGAAGTTTTTGTTATAAAACTTCCGATTCAAAATTCGGTTGAATCGAAGTTGGAGGGGGCCTGGCGAACTTTAACTTTCTTTTGGCGATAAATCGCTAATGTGGTTACCATGCAGGTTTGTTTATGGTAACCCTATAAAATCTGTAAAAGGGGATTCGACGCCATCTTCTCTCGCTTCTCATTTGAAATACCCGCCTTGGTGTCATTCTGGTACTTCATTTGCCTTCCAGGCACGACGCCATCTTTTTTTCTCTCTTTCGGTGAGTGAGTGACTGTGAGGTTTTATGGCGCAAGAGCCAATCTCTCTCTTTCGGAAGCTCCGAGTTTGAAACACTCGCTTTGGCGCCATCTCAAAAAAATCGCCAAGGGGATCCATCAATGTTCGATTTTACCTGGAATGGATTTTACCTAAAAAAAATGTAGCAAAATGGCTCAAAATTTTAATAACACTGCTTTTTGAATACTGTAATGTTATTCTATAAAATATAAGCTTCATACACAAATATTTACATGCATGAAAATAATTTTAATGCAAATTAAAGTAAGAAGTCACTAAGCTACGATTACGATGCAATATGAATACAGACAAAAAAAACACCTGCAAAGCACAAATAACTACTCACAGAAAATCATTTTCAAATCAGAAATCAGAAATCATGATCAATAATATTTCAACAACATTTTTATATCTTAAATAAAAGAATCTTTCTGTAGTGGTGAGTGAGTCACTGGGGAAAAAAATGTAAACAAACACAGACGCGAAAATGAGTATGCGTACTTACTCATTTTAATATTCCTGTATTCTACCGCGTGTAGCGTGGTAAATACGAAATATAGTTCGAAATATTAAAGCAAACCATATTTGTTTTTGAAACCCACTTTGTAAAATACGTAGTCAGTATATAAAAGGAACTTTTATAGTCCTTATATCTGTAATAATTTTTTGAGAATGCTGATTTCCCATTTTTTTTTTGGTTTTGAATACTTGTAATGTTCACATTCGATAAAGGTATACGCTCAAATCTGATACAAACATACTCATTTCAAAATGAGTACGTCTAGGTATTCATTTTTGAGTATTTCTTTTTTCTCCGTGTAGAGGAATTAAATTATACCTTTAATCTTACAAAAGTTCACCTAATCAAATGATTTTCAAAATGATTTCCCTGTAGTATAATAAATAATTGCATATATAAACAAAAGAGAATAAATTATAAATTACTCTGATTAAGCAATATAAAGCTAAGATTTCTAAAATGGAAAATTATTATATCAAGTAATATTCTCTTCAGTTTCCTTGAAGTACATACTTCGCCAGTAAAATACTTAATATATGTAGGAATTTTATTAATATTTAGGTTAAAGGTTCAATTTAAATGTTCCCGATTAGGATTAGAGTCGATGTATATATTTTTAGCATTATTCAGTTAAGAAACAATATCCTACTCACTTACAAACACAGGAATAAAATAATTCAACACTTGATGATTTTGTGGAATAAAATCTACAATTGCCTTATAATTCTACAGTAAAAATAGCAATATAACCATAAATTTCCAAACAGCTTTCATAATCCTTTGTTATACAAGCGTATCCATTATCATACTCCTTTGAATACTGGAAGTATTAGAACATTTAAATGGTAGAATACCTCAGGTACCCATTCAAACACTGGGTTAATGAAATAGTTAATATTAATTCAACTTTTGGAATATTTGTATTTTGCATAGTATTCTTTGCGAAATTCTAAGTCTTGCTTAGTAACAAATTATGAAAAATAGAATTGCAAACAAAGAACATGACACTTTCCATAACTTATTTTCAGAAATGTACAAATTATTCACACGTTAATTTTGCTCAGATCTATCAAGTAGATCATTTTCGATGGAATCATCAAAACATCTATCATAACAGATGTCAGAAAAAGAGACTCCCCCCCCCCGATTAGATTAGCAAGTGATTTCGAATGTATAGGTGACCTACAAATACCTGTTTCAGTTGGAAAATGTCTCTTAATTTCATCGCTCATATATTGACATATAAGAATTTGTGCGACACTAGGAATCTATCTTACCACCATATATATATATATATATATATATATATATATTGGCCTAGATGAATACGATATAGATGGACAGCATCAGCAGAAAAAGTAGAATCTGACTTTATTAAAACGCTATAGCTTATAGGATTCATTCATCAAATTATACATTCACTTCATTTTCATGAAGTTCATGAGAAATAAATTTCTATGAATATTTAAAGGAATTTTAAAAAGAAGCAGGAATAAGGATCATAAATGCAAATTATTAGTGTGCTTGTCTATTAGTGTGCAGGCATATGTGCAGACACTTATGCCTAAGATTTGTGTAACATCATACAATATTTTAATCAACTAGAGCTCTCGAAAAATGCCATCCAATTGCAGATTATTAGATGTTGTGAGATATCCCTAAGTTTTTCTATAATAAGATATTTTTTATTTGAGGGTTAGTTAACAAAGTTCATATATATTTCCGAAATGCGATGAAAATTCTTCTTTCATATAACTATAAGAATAAATAACCATACCTCGTTGATTACCGGTTATGATATATTTTATCAAAACATTCCAGCAGTAAATCAGCCTGTACTGCAAATTTTCAAAAAAAGAGTCACGATTTAAATCAAGAAATGCTTTAAAGAGTCAGTAAATATATTTTGAAACTTTTTTTTTTTCTTTTAAGATTATTTACGAACAAAAATTTGCATTACATTCCATTTTTAAAAAAGTTAAAATAAATCTAGTTTATGAATAATCCTGTACTGTTAATAAATCTAAAGTAGGAACTATTTTGAATTCTGATTCTTTAAACTTTTGTCACATACTCGTTTGTAATACAAATTTAATGAAGAAGGTTTTTTATTGTGCGATGTGTAAAACTAAAAAAAGTAAATAAATTAGATCGTAAGTGCTTTATTCCTGAGATAAAGTACTAAAAAGTGTACAGTAAAAAATGTGGTATAAATTACAATACATCTCAACAACATAATCTTCAAATGTTAAGAATCTAGGTAACAAAGTTGAAAAAAGAAAATTATAAGAAAAATCTCAAAGACAATAGAATGTCATATTTTTACAAAATTTTGAAGCATAGTATAACAATGTATAAGAAGATAAATTAGACAATGAACTTAAAACATTATTTTTATACGCGGTTTCATTTCAGTTGCAAAAGAGTTTTTTTTTCTTTATCTTACGAACTATATGAATGTTTTTTTTAAATAAATTTTCTTCTACTTACTGTTAATGTTCAAAATCTAAATTAGTTTTAATACGTAAGATAAATTTGAAAGAAAGGGCTACAAATACAAAGAAATATTTGAAGTAGGTGTATATTGTTCGTTTTTAAGGAATATGGTAACATGTTAAGAATCAGCATGGTAACATGGTAACATTGATGGGATTCCTTTTTTTAAATTTGCATATTCTATTTAGAAAATATGTAAAATTTAGTTAGAAAATTTGTCTAGGAAATTCTAATTTCCTATTCAAAATCAACTGTTAAATTATTTTTCTAAAGGATATTTGTTTCATAAATGTAATTATTCTACAATTAAGAGTATTTTGAACTAAACATTTCATACTATTTGACAAATTAAATCCCGTGGAACAATTTCAATGAAATTCATTTAATCAATAGGAAATATATATGATTATCTTAAACTAAATAATACCTAATTAACTATAAACGAAATAATATTCATCTAACGATAAACAATATATTTCATGTAGCAAAATAAGAACTTAAAAATAAATTAAATATATTTTTCTAATATAACTTTATTCAATCTAAAGTAATCAAACAATACTAATTTGTTTACTTTATTTAATTCTACGAAAATAGTAGAGTTTGAAAACAAATGATAAATTTAGTGTAAGAAAATAATTTTTTAAACTTTACCTGAATTACATCGAATTCAGAAATATTAGGTGTAAGAATAAGAAATAAGAAATAAATTTACTTCTAATCAACTTTTTCAAACCATATTAGTGCATTTAATTGAATGAAACATGTAGAGTTTGAAAGCAAACTTGATATAAAATGTTGTTAAAAATAAATAAAATAAACTAATTTAATATAGTTAGAATTTCTTACACTCATACTAGACAAGATTGTTTTGAATGAAAAAAAGAAAGATTAAAAGACTTAAAAAGTATCAGCTTAACAATAGCAGTAATAAATGTATTATTTGACAAATAGAATAATTTAATATTTTCATATCAATTCAAATTGTTGAATGCTTAACTCATCTGCCAAAAAATCAAGAAAAGATAAATTGATATTGTTATTTACATGATAGAATGAACAACATTAACTAACTGTTTTGATCTAAGTTTTGGAAATCTAATTGAATAAATTATAAAAACTGAAATGAGTACAAAGAGATAGTTTTAAAATATATAATTTGACTCATTTAGCAAACAAATGCTATTAAATTGAATGTTACTATTCATATAAAATTTGCAGGATAATAATTGTTGCAGAAATTCTAATGTAATATTTAAATACTTACAATATAAATAATTTTTTTTCAATATACCTACTGTTGATCATTGTTATTACTGTACAAATTACATTTTCATGTTAATTCAATTAAATATATTTATAATGTATTAATTGAAATAATTTTAAGAAAAGTATTTTTAAAATAATACTATTCAATGTGAGAACCGATACACGGGAAAAAATTGCTCCTAATTCATTCAAATCAAGTTAGCAGAATTCATTTAAACTGTGAACAGAGCTGCATCAATTCAATTCCTTTTTATTGATTGATTGAGTTATAAGAGACATCCTCCTAAATAGGCATTGGTATCTATTTTTTTATCACATCAGAGCCAAGAAGATGTCAGATAAGATACGAAAAGACCCTGCCAATCAGTAGGGGTGCAGTGCGTCACTTCTGCTAAGAGATATGTAATTCCAGAAAAAGTAGAAGGGCGTCTTTTCCAGATCCTCAATTCTTTGGCTTATAACTGGTACTGTTATTTGTTTAATATATGCATTGATAATAATGATTCTAAATCACATGAACTCCACATTTTATTTAATACTGATTAAGAAGTCACATACCTTTTAAAAAGCTATGAAGCAAAATCATATGCATTTTAATTTCAATTGCCTTAATTTCTTATCATTATTTACTTGATTTCCATTTTTGGGTATCAATATACATATATATATATATATATATATATATATATATATATATATATTAAAACATATCCAATAAACAGTTTTGGAGTTAAAGTAAATTTTTAAACGGAAATAGTTTAATTAGGAATTTTGAATTTCCTTTTGTAAGTGATGTGTATTGAGCGCAGCTGTTTAAAAAACGGTACCAATATATGTTTAAAAATTTTTCGCACCATTAGAAAATGAATAATTTTCTCAATCATGAAACGATGATTTAACGTTTTTAATAAATAACAATATCTTAAAATTTAATTTTCATATTTAAAAAGTGATTGTAATTAAGAACTTGAACTTTATAATTGCTTCATTAAATATTAAAACTAGTTCGTCACATTGAGTTCTGATGTAGTGAGAATCTAAAGTGAGAATTTTATCTAATTCGATTGAACGAATTTCAAAATATCTTGAGCGTGATGCTAGAAAATCACACTATGAGAAAATTAATGTCAAACATAAAATTCCCCATAGCCTTACGTATGTATTGGTTTGTGTTGCTTCAAATAATAATTAAATATGAATTAAAAGTACGTGCAGTCTGAAAATAATAAATGTCCATTAATTAAAATAATTTGAATTGAAAATAAATATTGTGCCAATAATTTATAGTAAAAAAATGAACACAACATTGAAATCCTTTGCTTGAACCGGAATTCTTTTATTTTTATGAAGTAAAATTAAAAATTCTATAATGTTGCTGGTTCTTCGCACTTCCTTTTTACTGAGATCAAAATGTCTATCTTCAGTTTGAATCCTTTCTTAGATCTATAAATGTCACAAAACTTTGTACACTCTTATCAATATTCAAAATAAATCATTACATGAATTTCAGTGGGCCTCTATTGCCTACTTTAAGAAAGACGATTGATTAATTTTAAGAAACTTCCAACTATCTTTCTACCACAACTTAAAATTGTTAGTCACAATTTCATTCCTTAATGAATTTACGGAATCATTATTGTTTTCCCCCTAGACACTTGTGCAGAAGTTTAGGTGGCGATAAATCATTGAATATTGGATTTATGGAATTCATTACTGTTAATGGTAAGCCGTTGGTAGGTAGGTAGTTTGTTCTTATGTTTTAAAGCCCCCGCAGAACCTACTAATGAATTATTTTTGTATTTATACTAAGAATTAGGACCCATTAATCAAAAATTGTGCATTGGACCTTTATCACTTGAATAGATAAGAAAATTCACCACCCAAATAGCTTTCAGCATATCTGTAAAGCATGCAGTTTTTTTTTTTTTTTTTTTTTTTTTTTGCCAAATTGCGTTTCCATTATACACAATAATCAAGTAAATCATTTTGTCAGTTAATGTATCTTTCCCACCAAATAGATTTTCTAATCTCTAAGTTTATTCCACTTTTCATAAACCAGTTCTCATTATCTTTAAGCATTAAAAATAATATTTAATCTAGAATAAGTAACCTTGTTTAAAATAAAATAAAATATTTCAACAAATATTTTAATTATTCCTACAGTTTACAACATACTAGCCGAAACACTGAGGTTTTTCAAACATTCTTTTTCGTGTTGTGCTTTCCACTCTTTATTAGCAGGTGTATCTTTTCGTCCCTTCCAGGAATCACATCTCTAAAATGAGAAAATAGCACTTTTGATTCAATTACCTTTCCCTTTCTGTCCTTTATAATTCCACGAACTCAAATACGAGAAGAATAATCATGGGTTTTCTATGTCCTATTCCTACTGATAATAATATCTGATGAATTTATGAGTGCCACCTTTTCCAAAACAGCACTATGCCTTGATGTTTCTATAAATTCTTCGGAGCACCTTCTCAAAGTATTCCCAGCAGAATTATAAGATATTTTAACTACTAGTGAGACAAAGTCCATGATACCACTAAACGTTGCCATTTTGGCATGGTTCTGTTTAATTGCCCTCATCGTTCAGAAAAAAAAGGCCGGTTTTATTTCAGAAATATTTTTCATTTAACACGAGAAAAAAAAATTCTAAAAAACATAATATACTTCAATTCTTCCAATTCGTTGAATAAATATATTAATAACTTCTTATGGATTTCTCTGTTAATGTGATATTTCCAAAGAATTTCTACAAGAAACATGGATATGAATATTTGTAAATATAATATTTTTGTTGAGTCAGTATCTAGTGGGATCCTTTTACCAAATGCACTGTTGTTCGGCAATTAATTCCCACTCTGTTCATATTAGCATCTATTATCCATAATACCCTCATTTTTTCCATTTTGGGTACATTTTTTTTCATGACTTTTGAGAGAATACCCACTACTCATCTTTACAATTTAGAAAGTAAAAAATGAACTTAATATTAAAATTCTTATAAAAGGCTTACTTCAGAATACGAAAGTTTAAAAATGAACACTAATATTCTTAAAACAATATTCCAAAGCAAAACAAAAATACGAGTTACAGTTACAGATGAATAAGAATATGTAGTTAATATTTAGAATAAGAGTAATAACATTAGAGGCTTGCATTCAATATTTGATAATAACAGAAATCGAAACTTTAACGATAAGGAAAATTGTTTTTGCCTGGAAAATGGCAGCTATCACCGAATAGCCAAAATACAAATATAGTTTAAATCACATTTTGAATTCGCTTTATTTTTTTTAATACATTCCGTTCTATTGAGAACATCTTTATGCAGCTTCCTTTAAAATACTCATAATTACTCTTTCTATTGCATAAAACTAAAAATATTTCCATTTTGGAAAATTAAAAAAAATAGGAGACCCCTTGTACATTTAGCTACGTGACAATTGTATTCTATGTTAAATTTCGATTCCATAAAATCGTATATTATATCTCAACAAACCATGCGCAAAATATTTAAAATATTTCTGCTGTATCAAACCCCCTTAATTTTTGCTTTGTGTATTGTAAAATGAACATTGTGACTTACTAAATGTCCTTTATTTTAAAAATAAAGTAAACACAATCTTTTATAATTTTAAATCTGATTGAATTTATTTTAAACTATTGTATAAACTTAAAATTGTTTTCATCTTTTTTGATGTAAAGCATCCAAAATGTGTTGTACAATATTTCAAGTATTTTCGGGATTTTTGATTTTAGTTTAAGCAATGCAAAATTTTGTTTTACAACATAGTTTGCTTTTTCTGTTGTGGTTCTTATTTAATAAATTAGTTAGATGCATTACAGTAAATCATGTTTTAAGGTCTTAAATTATTATACTGTTCTTGAAACATTGTTTTGTATACATACGTATTGAATGAAGGAGGCTGGAAACAAATTATTTTTATTTAAAAAAAATAAATCATAATTTCATATTAATTTATTACATATGCTGATGAAAAAGAACTTCCTACAATTTACTGATTTTTGTACTAAATTAATTCAGAATTTCTTAGAAATTGTATTTTCTGATGTTACATTTTATTATATGGTCATTACGGGGAATAAATAATTTCGTAAGATAACCTTGTGATTGTATTTTAGTAACTTTAAAAGATGAATAATCATATTGAATTTAATTTCATATGAATTGATTAATAAAGGCATTTTTCATTCAAATTATCAATTACCCTTTTGTTATATAATAGAAAAAAAATCCTGCATTTATAAACCCTTAATTTTGAGTTATGGTTAATTAAATATGACAATAATTAATTTGAAAATACACTTATTCTTTGAAAAAGAGATTGTTGATCATTTGTTATAATGTACAACAAAGAAAGTTACATTACTATATATCTTAATAATAAATGTTTATTCTCACTAAAAATTGAAAAACAATGATCCTTTTTTGGTTCTTATATTTGAGGGTGCTATTTGATTATTTCGTGCATCTGAATTAAATTCTCTTATAATACTATAAAACCAAATTACATGATTCACTGTTTCCTCATTCAAGAATAAAACTCCCACTTTGAGAATAATATGTAAACAGTAAAGCGATAATTAATTCGAAGTTAAATATACATTGTTATTTGCATATTACGAGTTCAGATCAAGTTTTCTACTTGCTAACTTGATTTAAGATACTTTGAATATAACCATACTTTTATGAGTTTTTTTTTTTTTTTTTTCAGAAAAAAAAGCTTCCAAAGTGTGTAAGTTTTAATAAAAAAACCAATCATATCATTATTATTTGAAAGTAATATCTCTGGAAAATTATATTTTATTTAGGTAGATAGAATATTTTTTTTATACATTCGTTGAAACACACACTTTGTTATTTTTTCATAAAATATATTCATTAAAAAAAGAATATTCTAATAAAAATAATTCAATTATTGAGTTCTGATGCCTTTTAAGACCGCAGGATAGCAGGACTGATGCGCGTTAAATCTGTTGAGGTTTTAAGTCCTCGTGAAGGTGAGGAGTGGAAGTTTGGAGACGCAGGAGCCAATTCCGATATCTACCGCGTCACTTGACCGATTTTAAATTTTACGAGGTCCGTAGCTAATAGATTTACCCATCGCATTGATTTCTTACCTTTGATATCTCTTTAATTTACAAAGAAATGTGATTCCTGTACTTTCAAAAACTATCATTATTACATGAACATATTTATAATTTTCCTATTACAACTTTATATCACTTTTTTTTCATATTTGATACTGATTTTTGAGACTAATAGATTTTTAAAATTGCGAATGAATGTTTTTAAGTTAAACTAACTTCTTAAAACTCGTAATGAAATAGAAACAAAATTAATTCAATTTGTTTAATTAAATTTGTTTCAATTTCACGAACCTTATTCTATGACACGTAATACCACACATATATCATACATTGAAGCAATTGCAGATCAAAATATGTTTACATTTTAGTTTACTCACAGCTCAAAAAAGCAATAACTATTAAAGAAATTTCTATAATAGAATGGATTATTGACGTAATTTTATGTCTTATTAGAAGTTCATAACGTATTTGAGGTAAAATCAGAATTATAAACTAAGTAATGCAATCATCTAGATTTGTATTGATTTAACTTAACAATATACAATCTAATTTTGAGAATAAAAATAAATAACAACAAATAAAAAAATAGTGTATTTCTACTGAAAAAACACATTCAAACAATTATGAGAAGGTATTTGTATTTCAATACTTTATCATGAATTTTCCTGAATTCTTTGGTCAGGACATTTAATGTAAAACCCGAAAACTAAAAATAAATGTTATAATGCATCTAGTGGAAACTTTCAAAAATATTTGAAGAACAGGGCCATTGATTTATGATTACGTAACAAACATTTCGCCTATCACTTATTAAAATGTAGGTAAAGTAACTTTGATATCCAATTAATTTTTTTTAATACCTATTGCAGTGATTCGGCTGGGCCTGTAATTTTATTTACTCAGTTAAAATATTTAGGTAAGAAATGTTTTATCAATTTTTGTCCTGTTCCATTAATTGAGAATGTGTGTAAATTTAAACAAAATTTCTTAAAAACGTTTTGCTTCTTTGAGTTCATAATTGAAGTAACAAAACATATGTTTTTAAAGACATAAAAAAAAAAAACATAAAAGTCATATTCTGATGAAACGATGCATTTATCTCAGCAATCTTCCTGTCTATATCATCATCAACTACGTTTTAGAAGCAGTTATCGATGACATGAAAGTAAATCTTCTATGGAAATGGATGCAATGTTTTTAATCAGATAACTTGAGGGAGATGAAATAACAGTCTACATAATTAACGCGAGAAACGTATTTCTATTTGTTTCTAAAATCAACTGTTATTAATTGCCAAAAGGTTTTAGTAAACCTTTTGTTTCTTTCGGTCTCAGACTTCTCGCGCAATTAGCAATTCTGCACATTACAATCTGTTTCTACCTTCAAATGGCAAACGGCTCTCTAGGGCCTTTTCAAAACTCATACATGACTTAAAGACTTTTTCTTTCTTTTTTCCCTTAACAAATTCTCTTCTCTGTATTATAAATTTGAATTCTAGGGAATAAATCATAAATATCCTATCGAGAGCAGTTTCCTTCATTTTATACTGGGCCTTTTTCTTTGCCCCATTTTCCTTCACGGATATGTTTTGTTTATATATGAATATTACCACCTTGAGAGACTGTGTGGAAAGTTTTCATTCCTTACAGAAGACCAATTTTTCACACAATTTGATCGCCCATTCCACAAACGTTCTTCTGTTACGGCCTATAGAATGCAAATTGTCCAAAAGGATTTTAAAGAAATCATAATATGGAAACCTGCACCGTCGCTTCAAGAAGTGTTTTGTTTAAAAAAAAAAACCTCCTCTGAAAAAATTGAAGGAATGTATATTTCTAATATTCCAAATGTAAGTCTGAATTGTTCCATTATTTTCAATTGATTATAAAATATATGGAACAGTTATAACCGCCCAAACTATACAGTTTAGGTGAACATTTAGATGAGTAATGGAAATACATTTCATTCACAGTATCAATAAAAGTGAGAAATCGAATTGAGAAACAGGTGATTTAGATTTATTAAAGTCATAATCTTAGGTATTGAAATTTATGGTAAACTATTGTCTTATTCTGAAAGTAAGGAGTAGTAGCTTCTTGTTAAAAGTTCGCTTCCCATTGTGAGCTTTGTAACACCGCTCTATCATTAGTTTCAGTGTGAACCTTTCAAAATTACTAATTATTGTCTAAGAAAACAGTACAAAATACAATTGGAGAAACAGATGATAGGAATGTGATCCTTTATTTATGCTTATGTTATGACTATATTTAATAAAAATATTCTTTTTGTCTTTCTCTATGTACTGACATTTTATAAAAGATAATGAAATATAATTCAGAATTACTATATTAGGTTTACCAATTCACTCAGATTCAAACGAAATTAACCATAAATTTAGGGAAATCATTTAATTCCAACTTATCTGGAATAAGTCTGAGTAATCTTTAATCTCCATAGGTTTGCTAAGATCACAATCACTACCTTACGCCAACTACGAATACTCACTATTAATTTCACTACTAACAATTTTTACATTACCTTTACATATAATTCTTCAAATACCTTCAATACTTATGTTTTTATAATTACCGTAATCACGTTTAATTTCATTGAAAAGGTGTTGGAAATTTAAATATAAAACAAGAAAAATTGTACTTAGATATTAATTGTGAGGTGAGAAGTACGAAAATAATCCATATAACACCATAATAATATTTTGTCAATTTAAGTATTTATTATACGTAGAAATCAACGTATGTAAAAATAAATTTTGCAAAATGCATCGCTTTGAGTCTTATAATCAACATTTTATATGCTATACCTTCTTAATCAGAATCATGCTGGATATCTTAATATTTCACAGCATACTATACTTCCTTATTCATGCTAACATGCTTATCCTAAAATAAAATTCCATTCTTTTCTTCAAATAATAATTACTGAAGAAATACACATAATAAGTATTCAATCATAAATAAAACCAAAAAATATTTCATATAATTTTTCCCTTAATTTCAGACATTAAATTAATTTCATTTGATTTCCTTTATGTATTTTATCTCGCATACATTTCATAATAAGCTTGAAAACGATTAAAACAAATAAGTGGTAATTTTAAAAATAATATGAAAAAAGGAGATAATGTAATTTAAGAGGCTTTCTCTTAAGATTTAATTATAAACCCAACCCTAACACCTCAGCAATTACTTCGTAACAAAATGGTAATAAAGAAAACACAATTAAGTTTTCCTACTAAAAATTGTAATACCAAATATATGAAACAGAAATAGAGAAATCCAATTCACTTTTGCAAGATTAAAGTAATCCATTTAAAGTACTCATATTTAACACATTTTAATAATCATTAAATTTAAAGAGAGTTTCGAAACAACTAAATACTTGTGATCAGCACAATTTAATATTTAATATGGTGATGCTTATTATCAGCTCACCAAACAATTTGATTGAACATTTGATTGATTTCTTGAAAAAATTAAACCTTGTCTTTCAAATTATTAACCAAAATGTAAAAAAAAGATAATTACCAAGAAAACATAATTATAATATATATTACATATACATATGTATATAATGGTATGTTATATTAAATAGAATAAAAAATTTCACTAAAAATTAGAAATTTAAAAGAAATTAGGCCAAAAATATAAACCAAAAATATCAAAAAAATAAGTACAAATTGAAAAATACTAAACAATCAAAAAATTTCATAGTTTTTTTTTTAAGTATAAAAGGCAAAATATCTAAAAAAGAAATGTTATTTAAAACTCAAAGGATGAAACAATAAGATCGAAATTTGCATGTACAAGACACGACATATATGAAAACAATAAACATGCTGGTCATAGAAATGAACAGAAATTATAATTTACATTTCATATAAATTTAAATTTAGAATAAAGATTTATTCACTTGTAAAGAACCTTTTAATGCTATATTTCCCTTCAAAAAAGACTTGTAAAAGTACAAAAAATGTTCTTTAAGTAGCCTTCAAACCCACGACACAACATTTCCACATGAAATGCAACAATTTTCAGCTTTTGTCAAAATGTTATTATTAAGCTCTAAATAAACCAGTTAATTCTCAAAGGATAGCACAACTTAAATGTAATATTGAAATTGAATATTACTGTTAAATAATAAAAACAAATTATATATATATATATTTAATTATATAAAAATGGAATAAAAACTTACAATTTTAGAACTTCATCAAAAATAATTCTTAAAAGTCAAAACTGACAAATTATGAAATTTAAAAGTGTAAGAAAATCAATATGAAGCAAGGACATTTAGTAAACATTTAGTAATTAAATAGAAAAAAAGAAAATTTTAGAATAGAATATCGTTTAAAAAATAAAATTAAATAAAAATTGTATCAAAAGTAATCAAAAAACTTTAAAAATTAATGAAAATGAAAAAAAATAAGAAAAAATAAATAACACTACACGTTTTATAAAAGTTTAAAATAAAATTAATCAACGTAATTTTTTTTCATAAATTATTATGAAAAATTCTGACCATATATATGCCCACAAATAAGGAAACTATAATTAACCAATTTTACATTTTTTATAGTTTTAAGTTTCTTTTTAAAAATTAATTATGCTAACTGCTTTGGCACAAGTGAAAAGGAAATTATTAGCCACCCAAAGGACAATTGGTTTAGATGGATCACTTTTGGAGTACCACATCACTTTTCAATTTCTTATCATTTGCTTCAATTTTATCTATATTTAGCTTAAATATATTCAATTTAATAATTTATCGTTTCTTTTAACTTTTACATCGGAAAAATTTACTATTGTCCATTTCTCAATATTTTATTATTTACTTTAATTTTTTTATTTAATTCAGTATTTTATTAATAATTATGAAAAAGAAGCACACCTTGTGTGTCTAAATCTGTTTTTTGAAAAACTTTTCATATAACTTTTTAAAATGTTTTATTTAAATTATTCTGACTATTTAAAGGCACATGAAATAAACTGAAATTTCCGTAGAAAGAATTACATAAAATGTTATTGTATATATTTAAGCTTAAATTGCTATAAAATAAAAGAGATTAATCTTGGAAAATATTTACTATATCTATTGTCATCGTCATATAAAATGCTAATAATCACTTTTGAAATTAACATTTAAAAATGTGTTGAGGGAGAATTTACAATAGTATTATTCAAATTTTATCAAGCAATATTGAAAGAGTTAAAATTAATTTTAAAAATAATAAGATCCTCAATATATCTAGATAAATGGATATTTATATTTTCTAAAATTTTTCGAGAGTGATTCAGAAAGAATTTGTATTTCAATGTGCAACATTAAAGTAAATTATTATTTACTATTAGGGGCGATCACCTGTTAAATGAAGACGATACAAATTTACAATGATCCAGGAATTAGTTTTGATTTAGTAATCATTTGCAGTCAAATCAAAATTTGATTACAGCGGCTTCAAATTGTTTACTTCATTTTGCGTGGTGTTGTCACGGTCGAAGATTAATGGTTTTGTCATAATGTATTGAAATTCAAGCATCAATCAAAACATTCGGCTGTTTCTAGTGAATCTGTTCCAAAGAAGACGATGATGATCTCATTAAAAGGGAAAGTTACAAGGAAGAATTTTTGAGGTGCAAAAGGCATTATGATCATGAATATGATTAACACAGACTTGGATAGCTATCTAGTGACGCAAACTAAAATCAAACCATTTTGTATGGTACGAGTGGCATCACTTGGATTTTCTAAGGACCTACTAAACTCCTCTCGTATTCTTAAAAATATAAATATATTTAATAAGACAATTGCAAACAGGATCACCTTGAGGCCTGCCTTCAAATTATTTATAATTTTTTTCCATTAAAAAATACGATTTCTCTTGAGACTAAATTTTTATAAAATTTATTTTTCTAATAAGAAATAGAACTGTTTTAATTTTTTATTCTTTAAAATTACTTCAAATAACTTTAGTTAAGTCTTCAATATCTATTGAATTAAACAACTACTCAGTCATAACTATAACAATTTTTCCTCTTTTTTATCTTTTATATAATTAATAATTTCATAACTATTTTAAATGATAACAATCTTATCCAAACTCTATATAATGTTTTGTAAAATCTATTGTAACACTTTACTTGCTTTATTTATGTAAGTATCGAAATTATTATTTGCTGTTCTAAATTTAATCGGTACTTTATGAAATATAGAAGTTGAAAATAAATGAGAACATTTAATCATATTTATTGTACAACCCATTTTTTGTATAAAGCTTTAATTATGTTATTTATTTCGCTATCAATATTAATTATAATAAATGCATTATTTTTAAACAGACGTAATTTTAGTCATATTTTAGCAAATAGTTTTTTACAAATAAATCATAATTAATGGTGACCTTATCAATATAACAAATAATGAATTCATTTTGTAAATTTTATACAACATTTTATATCTAAACTCTTAGAGCTATTAGAACTTAAATTCTAAATATTTATACTCCTCCATAACATAAAACTTATGATCCAGCACAAAATTAATTAATATATCAATTATTCTTTTAATATAATTATTATTGTTAGAATTTATAATTCTTACACGTGTACCGTTATTCATAATTTCTTTAAGATTTTTAACCCTATTAATATTTAGATTACCAGTAATCATATGTTGGTACTATGCATTTATATAGTACATATTTATGGTCTTTACAATTGCAAACATACTTGTTCTGAAATTCTTTACAATTATTATAGTTATAAATTATACGTCCTATTTTTCATTAACTTTAAAAGCTTATTGACATGAATATTATTAATAGGAATTAAATTTATATGCTTATTAAGTATATTGTTAATTACGTTTCTATTCTCAAAACTATTTAATTTATACGCTTATTAAGTATACGTTAAAGAGTTTGCGATATACGTTTGAAATATTTTTTATGAAGGGAAAGTTAAATTTTCATTCAGACGATCATTTAAAAGAATATTAGTACTTTTACTACTTCTTAGACAGCAAGGATATCCGTGAGGTATATTTTGAATGAATTAGGCATTACGTTTTATCATTTGTAAAAGTTTTAGATATAAACGGTGATTAATTCTTAGTTCAATTTCGTTTCAATACTTGAATTTATAAATGTTAATAATTTGAAACCCTAATAAAAACGTAGAAACGTTTTAAAATATTTTTATATATATAGTTGAAATTATACAAATAACTTAGTAAGTAATAAAATTCATTATGGGGATTAAAGATAAAGATGCTTTGAAATTAATCAGCATAAATCAAATCTTTATATATCTGTACACTTGTTTATTAAAAGTTTTCCAGTTATATATACAGAACCTAATACAATATGAATTTTAATAAGAAATAATGGTTCTGCTCTTTTTAATTACGCTACAGCTATGGAATGATACTTTGAATATCCATTTTGTTGATTTATCAAGTGATGAAACGAACTTTTCAATTTCCCTGATTCATTGAAGTTATTTCATTAAGTTGGATGCTCTGGTTTCCCCGGTTTCATCGGTCAATTTACAATCAGAAGTAAAGAACACCTAGACAATTATTTGATTCTTTTTCCTCCTATTCAACGAGTTATAGAGTTTAATTTTTGAAAACTTAAAACTTGTAAGTTTTTTTTTCAAGCTCTTAGCCAGATATTATATGATCCTTCCTAAGAGAAAGTTTCATGGAAAAAAATTGAAGGGAAATTGAAAAAAATTCAAACTGAAACTTTCATGTGTATTGCAAAGACCTTATTTTTATGTCAATTGAAGAGGAATTATCTGCTTACAATTACTTGTTATTCTTTGTTATTCATTATTAATTTATTATTTGAATATTTATTCAATTTCATTATTGCTTAATTAAATTATTTCTACATAAATAGTTTCGTTTTAATAATTATTTTTCAAATAGTAATAGTTATGATTATTACTTAAATGATAATAAACTTTAATTCATTTCAAATATTTGGATTTAGTTTCTAACAAAACATCTATGAAAAATTGATTTTAAAAATTTATATTTATTTCAATAATAAGAAATAGTACCAATTCACGATTTATTAATTTGATCTAAAATTCTTTCAAAAAACTAACTTTTTTTTATTTTTACAAATGTTACTACAATACTTAAAAATAGAATCTCGAAACATTGCAAACATTAATGTAGCATGATCTTTATTTTATAAATATCATAGCCTTCCCACTCAAAATACAACGTAATTTAATAATATAAATTACGTTCTTGTTGCAATATACTTACAAAATGAATATTAATATTTATTTTACTGATATCGGTTTGGTATAAAAAATAAGAATCAATTTATTAACTATATATTATTCGCAATTGAAGAGTATTTTACTAAGACGTACAAGAATATTTCCTAAATTAATACTAATCAGTTTTCTTTAACATTATATTAGGAAAACTATAATAGTTTAATTTTGATTAAATAATGTTTAAATTGGGTTATGTCTTAAAATGCTTAATATAATTTAAATAGTTTTCATGTAGTTTCTCTTCTTTATTACAGCGTTTCACAGCATTATGGAAGTTGAACACAGATGTATTTTGAAATTTTCAAAGCAAATTTTGATGCAGTTTGATAAGAATATCTAGTTAGGTTGTATGTTAAATCTCCCGTGGTTACAGAAACTAGACATGGGTTATTTTTGTTTGGTTTTATAAAATACTTTAAGTAAACCAATTCAAAGCATTTCATTTAATTAACTTCTACAGTTTAAATAGTATTTTTGAATTCTTCAAAATGCATCTCGAATGGTAGGAGATGAATGTAGGAGATAATAACTCATACTCGTGCTATATATAAATCAAGGCTAGATACTGTACAGTATTTCTGGGAATGAAATATACAATATTTTGGATAACAAAAATGAATAACAGTAATTTATAAATCAGTTAGAAAATAATGTAAATTACGAATATGTAACATTCTAGATACATGATTTAAAAAAATTAAAAATTACGCATTTTAAAAAAATGAATTATTTTCTAGATTGCATTCTGAAAATCAATTTTTGAAACAAATTGGATTGAAACATCTCCGGTAATAGACAATTTCTTATTCAGTTTTATTTCAGTTTAATTTCTTATTCAGTTTTATTTCAGTTTAATTTCTTATTCAGTTTTATTAATAGACAATATTTATTCAGTTCAATTTCTTATTCAGTTTTATTAATAGACAATATTTATTCAGTTCAATTTCTTATTCAGTTTTATTAATAGACAATATTTATTCAGTTCAATTTCTTATTCAGTTTTAGTTCAGATAATAGACAATTTCTTATTCATTTTTAGGTCCAGAAATTACTTCAAATATCTAAACTAGATTTTGTTTGAGTGAACACAAGTTGCTTCTTTCAATTAAAACTACATCTCTCTTTTTAACATCTTTCTTCTTAAGCAGCCACTTTCTTCCTTGTATAAAACACAGATAATCTTGTTTCCAAATCAATTTGAATACACTTCGTAGTATGTTATCATCAAAATAATCAATTATCTACAGTATTTACATATTCAGTCTTAGGTATAGCTGTAATAGAACGATGAATTAAAAATGAGGAGGTGTTAGAATCTTAAACTCATTTATTTTGTTATAAATTAAGTTTCAGATTTAAGAACTCAAAATTCCTACTACTTAGATCATATATTGTATCGGAACTTTCCAGAATGAGTTTGCTAATACCTACAGTTCTTTGAAGGGTGTGTTTGCTCGTTTAAATGATTAACGATTTAGTGATGGACGATTAACTCTCCAAAATTATGGGGATCTCAGACAGAGGATGGAATACATTTCCAATAAATGAATTTTGAATAGAAATAATTTGTACAAGAATTTCATCAGAATTGGAGATTAAGGATTTTAAACGTTCTCAATTTAAAATCGCGTTTTTGAAATCGGTTTCATTAATTCAACTAATTATTATATATTACCTCTGATAGCACAAAATCTATTTCGAGTGGCAAAAATTTAATCAAATCTGGAATCACTGACTGCCCATATGAATATATTTCGTGGTTGAGGACAAATTAATTTGGCTCCTTATATCTTATTATAAACCCTTTTTTTATTTTGAATTTTATCTGAAAAGTACTAAAAAATTCAAAGCACCTATTTTGGAAGCAAAAATATCTTACGAAACAATTCTTACATAAAAAAGAACGATATTTGTAGCATTTGATAAATAAAAAATATATACTATCCTCCATCTTTCTTTGTTATTATTAATAAGTCCAAAAAGATAAGAACAAATTCTTACTAATTTCATAAAGTCATTAATACAAGTTATTAATGAATTCAATCGTATGTATGAATTACTAGGATCCCAAAAGTTTAAGGTTTTTTGCATGTAGACGTCAAACTTAGAAACAGTTTCTTTTTTTTTTTAGCTGTTCAGCCATATTTTGTTGATATTCTTTTATAAAATATTGTTCTTGTTAAATAGTTTCTATAAATATTGTTCTTGTTAAATAGTTTCTATAACTATTGTTCTTGTTAAATAGTTTCTATAACTATTGTTCTTGTTAAATAGTTTCTATAAATATTGTTCTTAGCTTCTATTAGGGCATTCAAATAATCCCTTCAACTTATGATATTGTCAATGTAGACAACTAACTGTACTTCTGAATCATTTATAAACATTAATATTTTTCTTTACTTAAAGGAATCCTACGCCATTTTTATGTAACTTTAAAGAATTCAATTTATTTCTGTTGTTCATAAATAGCATATTCATTATGAAAGGATTCATGAATAGCATATTCATGTTATATTTTCTTGACTACCTTTTTTTCCCACTAGTTTTCCTTCATTATACAATAATTACTTGATAGCTATTGTAGGACATTTTCTACATTTAGAAACAAATCTTCTCATCCAAGTAACAATTCGTAATAATTTATCATGAAATAAAACAGCCATACACATATATAAATTATATTTATTAATGCAAATTTCTTTATTTATTTAAAGTCGCATTCAACACGCTCTATTAAATTCGAGGAGCAAATGTTTGAAAGACAGTTGGAAGCTGGATTTGAGTTTTTTGCTTTTAAAATAGAACATTCATCGGAAATTGGTTTTTAAAGAATCCAATTTTCTTTAGTTGCTAAAAGCCACGTCGGTCCTTTCAACCATATACTGTATGAGAGTTATTGGTACGGTACCTTCTTGATGTTAAATTGGAAGGATTTTGAGATCCAGGTAGATACTTCCAAATGGCGAATTCAAAAGGTTTTCTGAAAATATATTTCTAGAAAAGTATGTCTTAACATATTCAATCTGAATAAAACTCAATACAATTTGTTTCAATACAGAATAGTTGCTCAACAGTCTCCCATTTGAGCGTGCAGTGAATAATCATGGACGTGAATAATCGTACTCCCACAATTGCATCTAGTAACTCAAACTGAGAAATGGGGATTGGCTTAAGGGGGGGATGTAAATTTTGTGGTCAAAAGATTTACGGGAACAACATCATTATTCTCAAGGAGAATTAAAACTGTTGCTGTGTGCACAAATTGAAGGGCATTGCAAAATATATGAATACTAAACCATTGATGGTCGCTTGCAGCAGGAGAAAAAAAACGACTAGCATATAAATTATTTAAACCATTTTAGCAGTTTTTGTTTCTTATTATCTCTTAAACTTGATCATAATTTGCTTTATTTTCTCATCTGTTATAACATTAGCTTCGGAACGAAGAGCGCAATCAAAGTAAAACACAACTGCATCAAAAAATATATGTGTTACTGAAATAATTGTCTTTTTGATATGCTTTCAAGTCTGTAAGTCTCTAATTAATCAAATTAACTTTCATTTAATATTTTCCATCATCCCAAAATTTCCATTTCACTGGGTAAAATTATCCCTTTTCTGGCATAAAGCCTACTAAGGACATCTGCTCATAAGAAAATATCATTTGGGTCTGAATAATCTTCTGTGTCATACATTTTTATATTAGATTTTAATTTATTATATCCATGAACCGTTTGAAAAACAGAGGTAATATCATTACAAATAATTACATAACTTACTATATCACAGTTGCTACAAGAACTGCCATTTAATCTTTCTAGCTCAATGTATACACATTTTGAAGCTCAGTATTGTCTTTTCAATTTCAAAAAAATTAAAGATCTGTAAGATTATAATACTGAGATGTCAAATATATAAGATAGATGTTAAAAAATTGATTGATAGGAGACTCTCTATTAGGATGTAAAAATTTACTAGAAGTATTTGTTCGAGAATTATTGAAATTAATTATGAAGAATGCTTAGTCAAATTTTTGTTCGAATAATTTATGGTTATTTGATAATTTGGAATCGCAGATTCGTGCACTCGAAACCTTTGTGTTTTATCATATAAAAGTGCAATATTACTTTTTCCTGTGTTTGAATTTTGTATGCCCGAGGACATTCTTAGAGCTTAGAACTGAAGCTCAAATTTTGATCTTGGAAACGGTTCAAAATATAGACTCGGAAGTTTATTAGTATTTTTTTTAAAAAAAGTAATAAATTGTCTTAGCAGGAGAAAATTACACTGGATTTATCTTGAAAGATGATTCATTGTACAGAGATAAATTTACTAAAGATAAATCGTGTATGGCAGAAATTCTGATGTATACTTCTGCGCCTGTCGAGAAAGTCTGCGTTTTCTGCAATGTTAAACATGAATTAATAAATTGCTTTAAGGCGCAAAAAATGACACACAATGAAAAAATAAAGTTTCTAAAGGATAAAAGGTTCTCCTTTTAAATGTTTTTGACCGGACATTACGTAGACAGAGGCTATTATTTGTCATAAGATGCCTTTTCCTAAAATGTGTTCCGATCAAAATAAAAATACAAGCAGGTTCACATAAATTGAGTAGGGAAAATAAGTCAAAGAGCAGAAACAAATCCATAAATTTGGCAAATATTTCAAATACTCCACACATTTTATTACACTCCTTAAAAATTAAACTAAAACTTAGAGACTCTATTTCATCAGTAAGAAGACTATATGATTCAAGATCCCAAATGTCATGTATCAGAAGAGAAGTAATATCTACCTCAAGTCTAAATTCTTTGCGACAAAATTTGTGTATAAAACCTTTGCGTCAAACACTTAGGTCTAATGCACTTTTTGGAGATTAAAAGTACGACGGCTAAGCTTCTTAATGTGTTAATGTGTATACATTGAACTAGAAAGCTTAGGTGAAATTCTAGTTGCAACTTTGATGCAGTAAATCGATCAACCAATAATTTGTAATGATGTTCACTTTGTTTCGTAAGGTCTATGGATTGACGAATTGAGATCGATGAATATACAAATGCTTGTATGACATAGAAGATAATTCTAGACGAGTTGATATTCTCATTAGAATAGATGTCCCTGTTAGAGCTGTTACCAGGAAGAGGAAAGCTTTATCTAATAGATTTGTGTCCATGAAATCCTATTTAGGATGGACAATTGGGGAAGAAACGAATTAATTCTCTACAAAAGAAGACTATGCTTTGATGGTTATTTCAACGTTTTAAAAAATGTGTTTATTTCAGATATTTTGAGTCTAGAAATTTTAGAAATAGAGGTTTCTGCCGAGAGGATATCTAAAAATTACAGAAATTCCTGACCAAACTGTACTTTGTGTAGAAACTCTCAAAATTAATGAGAATGGAAGATATGAAATTGCACCTGAATGGAAAAAAATAATCTTCCTCTACCAAGTAATAAACAATTAGTTATAAAAAGAATAAAAGTATCAAATAAAAATTATATCTCGAAAACATATTTATAAATTATGACAATCATTTTTAGGGATTAGGAATTATTGGGTGTAATTGAAAATAACCAAAGGTAATCATTTATCACCACTTTTTGCCTCAAGACTTGTTATAAACAAATGGGACAACAGAGGTTCATCCAAACTCTGTTGCTTCTGCCAGACATGACGGATCATTATCACTAGAAGAGCTTAGAATCTTAACTCAATTTGCCTGAGCTCGGAATGTTTTTTGTAGATAAGTTTACAACTAGAAACTAGGAATTGTCTCAAGATCATTTTGATAGAATGAAAATGAACATGAAGATCCGAAGATTATGCAGAATTTCTATCTGCTGTTTGGTGTGAAAAGCAAGCCTCTTTTTTTAGAAGCTTTGCTACAACATCACTTGAAGAGATACCTGTCGAAATACAGGTACAGAATCATTGATACTTTTCGAAGTTTTTAAGTGAATGATCAATTTATAAGTTTACACTAAAAATCAGAATTAATACAATTTCTTGAAGAGTTTCATCATAATTTGGCTAGAGGAAAACTTAACTTGAGTCGATGGCAATGTACAAGAAGTGATAATCCAGGACTGATAACTAAAGTATTAAAATTGCTTTAGGAACACCGAAAATATCAACTGAAAGTTAATTTATATTGTTTGAAGACTTGTGGTTATATTGGTTGTTAATTTATATTGGCTACAGATTTGCTTATATTGATTTTAAAATTATATTGGTAGTAGATTTGCTTATAATGGTTGTTAATTTCAATTGATATGGACTTGAAAGTATATCAAAGAGAGCAGTTATTTCCGTAACACATAGAATTTTTGACCAAGTCGTGATTTTTTGTCCTATTCTCTTAACTTCGAAGCTAATGTTAAAAAGACGTGGGAAGGTAATACCACGTGAGAAAGTTTAGAAGAAAATAAGTTGCAAGAATTTTTAAAATGGTTTGAAGAATGTATATGTTAGTCGTTATTTTTCTATTACTGCAAGCACTCATAATTGTTTCAGAATTTATATATTTTATGATGTCATTCAATTAGAATACACAACAGCATTTTCATTCTGATTCAGAATAATGATGCCATTACCATAAATCTTTTGACAAAATTTAGATATTTCCCAATCAAGTCAATAACTTTTTCGTATTTGGAGTTACTACATGTAACAGTGGGAACACGATTATGCACATCCGTGATTATGCACAGCATACTCAAATGGGAGACCGTGGAGCAACTATTCTGGATTGAATCAAATTCTATTGGATTGTATTCAGCTTATATATGTTACTTCACTCTTTCTTAAAAATATATTTTCAGAAAACGTACTGAATCCGCCCTTTGGAAGTATGTACCTGGATATCAAAATCTTTCTAATTTAACATCAAGAGGATAAGTACCCTACCCAACAACTCTCATGTAGTAAATGTTTCGCCGGGCCGTTGTGGGCTTCAGCAACTAAAGAAAACTGGAGTCTTTAAAAACCTTTTACCGATGAACATTCTATTTAAAAAAAGAATGTAAAGTATTTTTTCTAAAAAATAATTCGGCAGCTTCATTATTGTTTTTGTCATGGGAAACAATTTACGTTGCTTCGCTCGAGTTCAAATCTGCCTGATTTAACAGAAACTTCAATATAAACGGTTTTAAAATTATTTAAAGCTGTTTTTCTCAATTTCTCTTTTTAATATATTCAAAGTATATTTATGATTTTCATTTAATATTCAATGGACTTTTCGAAAATTGAAATGTCCATTTAAAAATAAATAAATAAAGCTAAACTAACTTAATAAATAACTAAAAAAGAACTCATTATTTCCATATATGTTTTGCAGAAGCAATTTTCGATTTATCTGCCTTTTTACTTTTTGGAATTTAATTTAAAATATTCACAAATTCAAATTGTACATTGAAATCAATTTAATTTGTTTTTATTACATTTGAAATATGTTTTCAAATAAATGGTTTTCAAATTAAACATCTTATTCTTAATCAAACCATCCATTACAGCCGTTTTCAACAATATACTGTATCTCACCACTAAATTCAAAATTACTTTTATTTAAAAGAAAGAAATCTTCCTCGAAATGAGATTTTGTTGGGAACAAGAGGGGACAATTCTTATCTCACACATATTCTTCAATAAAACAGAAAGATAGAGGGAGAAAGAAAGGTAATATTTTTTTAAAATTATTTCCTCATTCATCTGTGGATAGCGCATCTGCACTTACAGAATGAAATGGAAGTGGAATTACGATTAATTTAAGAAGAAACGTATTGCTGTGGAAACGTCAGCTTTTAATTAATATCGGGCATTAATGGATAAGGTAAAGTAGTCTAATTTTTAATTAAAATATAATCCCACTCAACAAGAGATGTTTCGGAATTCATATTGCTTCTGAGTTAGATTTTCTTGATATCATCAATATTCTTTTTTATTTCAGAATAAAAAAGATAACTCTTATCCTATATACTTGCACTTTCAGATATGGAATCTTTCAAAAATAAATAATTCGTAAAATTCATCAGATTTCTCTTTTAAAGATCAAGAGATTAAAACTTGAGATGTCAATCCTTTTGTTTCAATTAAAAAATGAATTTTTAATTAGCTCATTGAAATTAATTTCATGTGTTTTATTTATTATTTGTATATAAACATGCCTACTCATATTCTATTTGATTTCATAATAATACAATTCGGAATAAGTAACTAATTACTAAGGAATTATAAATATTTTGAGCTTACTTGTAGCTTTTATAATTAAGAGTATTAATTTTGCGTTATGACACATTACAATAGAAAAGAATATTCATCCTGAAGGGTTACATAAACAATGAAAATATTGTCATATGCTGAAAATAAATAAATTTTCAAGCTCGTTTTCCCCCGATTTAGTTATTTTTTAAAGTAGATTAATTGGAGGATTTAACATTTAATTTTCTATGTAAAATATTTTTGAGTTTTTATTGAAAACATTGAAAAAAAACATTAGAGTAAGATTAGCAGTGTTTCTAAAACTGCATTTATAAAATAATGGCAAACAAAAGAGAAAAAAAGCTTTTATAAATATGTTTATGACAGCACACGTGTACAGCGCCTTAATTTTTACTTCTGAATAATATATTTTTATTATTTCCGATGTTGTTTTTTAAAAAGATTAAAGGTAAAAAAGAATACTCGTTAAAAGTTAATGAATGTTATGAAATTTATATAAGCTCTGGAATATAAATTAGTTTATTAATAGAAAGTTTGAAATTATTTACATGTATATAATTAACAAATGTGAAATCCTTCATGAAACATAAAGCTTTCTGAAGATTAAATACAAACTTGTGAGAGTATACATGGAAATTGTTACAACAGCTTTATATACCTTATAAATAGATAAATTACATTGTTAAGTTCTGAAGTGTATTTTAGCTTTACTTTGAAAATCTGCATTGTTACTCTGATTATTGTTTGTGATTTATGCATACATACTATTATAACAAACCGTATTTATCTGCATACAAATTTTTGTTACAAACAATATCACTCATTTTTGAATACGTTTCTTAAATTTTTGTTGATTAATTTCTTCTGAGTAATTTTTTTTCTTTCAAAATTACTCTATAATGAAAAAATATTTTAGATTGTTACATTCCCTTAAAACGAATTAATTCTGATATTTATCTCAAAAATATTTATCCTTGGAAAAAATTTATGGATGTATTGATGTAGTAACGAATTTCCGAAAATTATTTCCAGTACCTTTTGTATAGCATTACTATCGTTCAAAAGATACAAAATAGGACGATTGGAGACAGCGGACAGCACTTATAAATGAATTGGTACTGAGCTCACAATTTCCACTCTATTTAGAACTTCAAGGCTTAGCATATTTCAAAATGCAACAGGTTCCCTTTTTTACTTTGCTAGATTTATAAACCCCACACATGATTTGATTAAATGAATTTTCTTTAATTAAGCTAGCGTTCTTAACTATGAACATAATACAGATGTATCAACATTGAGGAATAGTACCAAAATGTTTCATATACTTTTGCAAATGTTTCCAATTAATAATCAATAATTTTCCAGCTTACATAATATACATTTCTTTCTAACTAAAATTGTATCTTAAACACATTCTAGGTGGTGAAGCATTTATATCAGAGGAAGCCTTTCCCCTCCTTCTCTGTCATTCATATTAGAATATTCATAGCTTCTTTTAAAGGACTAAGACATAATCATTATTTTCAGAAATAATCATTACTTTTAAACTAAATTTATTCCAATATTTTAATAATGATAAATTTTTAAAGATTATATTTATTTAGATGAATTTTTGTTTTACATTTTCTAAGACTATCTATTGAATGTTTTTGTGGACCATTTTTTAATCTTAAATGACTGTCGTCAGTATAATTATCTGTGGTTACTTTTAATTTAATTATTTTTTAAACTACATCCAATTGAAGTATTATTTATAATCGCTTGTACTATTTAAATTTTTTCAAGACAATTTTAAAAAATTACTGAAAAAATCCTTATCCATAATTTATATGCATGTGTTTTATGTATTTCACATTTTAGTACAATGTTCCATAACTATTTATACTGTGTTAAGAGCTCTGAACTTTCTTAAAATTATGTTCATGAAACTCAAGTACATCCAGTTTAAATGAATCAAATGTGGAGGCTTACATTTCATTCAAGTTTAGAAGTAGTTTATAGGCAGTAAAACTGAATTGCATGTGCATCATGAAGGAATAATTTATAATGTTCTTGTCACTAAGTCTTATTTTTCTTATCAGGATGGTCATTCATGTTTGCTTGAACATTCTATGTGGAAAGTGGCAAAGCGCTCCAACAAAATGATAATGCATGAAAATTAAATGGTATTTAAAAACTTTTTAAATCTGAAACATTATTTTTATAGCTCTTTTAAGAATAACATTCGTGCTAAATTATTATTTTCTTCCTTTCCATCATGATAACAGTATTTACAAATATTTCAATACTCTTGTAATAATACTTTACAGCATAGAACCTTTTAATTTCCACAATTAAGCTATATTTGTTTTCTGATAACTTGATTCTTTTTCATCGATAATGATTTCATGAAAATTATATAACTTTATTTCCTTACACTTTTTTAAAACGTATTAGTGATGACACATCGTCAATCAGTACAGAACTGCATTTACAGAATCTTTTTATGATTTTTATCCGTTTTAAATTGCTTGTGAGAATTCAAAACACTAAAAATTTGAAATAAATAAAAAATCATTTTATACTATGTCTAAATTTTCAATGAAAGGAAGAAATTATCCATTTTTAATAATCGATATTTTACATGAAATCTTTTTACTATTAGAACAACGGAGATAACAACTTTTAAGCTACAGTTATGTTTTTTGTCAACATTGTTTATAAATTTACCCTAATATGCTTATTACTCTATAAGTGGTTACATAGAAACAGGAAAGTGAAATGGATGATAAAAAGCAAATTTAGGGATAAAAATGATAGAAATTGCTGAAAAAAATAAATGAAGATTTTAAAAAAAATATTTTTATCAAATATCAAGAAAAACCTTTTGAAATAAAATATTAGATCGAAATTTTGTAACATAAAATAATTCGGTTCAAATTTTAAAATAAATAAATTTAAAAAGTATTAGCATTTAATTATCATTGTATATTAGCAGTTAAATAGAAATTAAATTTTAAATTAACTATATTTATAACTATTCAGCTTTTATAAATTTTAAGTAATTAATGTTCATTTTCATACGTAACACCATTAATAAAAATTTACAAACAAAAATTTATTTTCGTTCATTTCTCTGTCTTTACTTTTTTTTCTTCTTTTGAGCTAATTTTTAAACTTTCCTATAAGCATATAAATAGAGCATTTCATTTTCGGTGTTTTCTCTGCCTTAAACTATCGATAGTAATCTCATCAGAATTAATGGTACAGAATTATTATTTTTTTTTTTGTAAAATTCATATGATTGCGCAAAGGTAACTCATTTTCCAATATTGTTTGATTACCAATTTTATTGATTAAGCTTACTTTTCATAAGACTGCATAATAGTTTTGCTATACAATTAGCGTAAAAAAATTTGTGCAGTTTCTTTATGTTTAATTACTGAGTCTCAAAAACCAGTACCTGGAGGTTCAACTGAGCGAGGCTTAGGGATATTGCAGGCTTAGATAAAAATCAATGAGAAAGTCATTCATGATAAAGTGAATGATTAAATTTATTTTTGCATTCTGTATTTCTGAAGGATAAATAAAATTTTCAATGTGGATGAATCCGAATGATAACTTTAAGCTGTACCTTTTTTTTAAGCCCTCAACTATCAAATTCAGTTTTTTTCTATATTTTTTAAACTAGTATTTTATACACTTTGAAAGAAAAAATTCTGTTGCGCTTAACTTTAAACTCACAAGTTTAATATTTTGCAAGAAAAAAACATGAAATGGTTTCCAAAAGTATTACTTTGTAAAATAATGAAAATAATAAAAATAATTTCCATTTTTCCCGATACTGTGATTAATTAAATGAATTGCTGAATCTTCTCTGATTGCTTCCATTTTACCGTCACAATTTAATTAAGTCAAAGGAAGTAGTTGCAATTATTCCCTCTGTCACTGCAACCGTCAGAAAGGTTGAAGAACCAAGAAATTTTATACTTTGAGGCACACCTTTTGTTTCTCTTTGGAAACATTTGTGAGGTTTGATTATTAGAAAATAGAAAATCTCCATAAATCTCTAGAGAAAATTATTATGAATATTACTTGATACTTTAAATAGAATTTTCATTTAAAGCAATAAAATTAAATATCAATAATTACAAACAAAATATGATTTATAATTGTCGAGATAAAAACACTCAGGATGTTCAATTCTTTTTGGGGGAAGTACATTCTAAAATAAAATATAATAAATTTAAATGTTTAAATAGATATTTTTATGTGCAAGTTTGCATATAGGCTAAAATAAGTGAACTTAAAGTATCTAGCTGTAACAAAAATTCAGAGGGATAAACCAAAAAAAAATATTTTAACTTTGAATATGTGTCCGTAAATAAAATATAATGAGACTAAGTGCTAAGAAAGATTAAACAGGTTCAACAGAATTTAACAAGTGTACGACATGGAACTGTATCAGACATGCATCTATGATATATATTTGAAAAAAACTATTTTAAT
The DNA here is from genome assembly GCA_019974015.1 of Nephila pilipes. Taxonomy (NCBI): domain Eukaryota; kingdom Metazoa; phylum Arthropoda; class Arachnida; order Araneae; family Nephilidae; genus Nephila; species Nephila pilipes. The sequence goes on from BMAW01089739.1 coordinate 120,787, forward strand.
ATATATAATAATGTGAAATTTATTAGAAGATTATTGTTTATTATTTTAAATGTTGCTATTTTCAAATTACAGATTAGTTTGAGAACAGTTCAATTAAAATATTTCATTTATATATTCAGCAAATTTTTTTTATTATTTTTTTTCAAAACAAAGCAATACATTGTCATTATCTTTTGTGACTCTCAAATACCATTTTTTGAACTTTCAATATTACTATAGTGAAATATGCCAGATGTTACGGATGTCATCAAGAAACTCAGGTCATAAAAACAAAAAGGTTCATCTTCAATCAAATATCAGTTATTACTATAATTTACTGTTTTATCAATTTAAAATAACTTCCCTTCGTTTTCCAGTTGAAACTTCATATTTGTAATTTATATGATACACTTAATTACTTTCTAAGCTTTTGAATGCGTTTATGTAATAAGATACGCGATTGATTTCCATAATTTATTCAATAAATTTATGAATGAATCTATACAAGATATTATACATGTTTCACTAATATTCTTGCTCAGATATGCATAAGATCAAGAAATTATTTATCTTTTAAACTTTATGAAAATATTTAACAATTTAAATTTTATCTTGTAACATGAAATCATAAAAAGAAAGATTTTGTGGTTTCAACAAATAAGTAAAAAAGTAAAGATCCAGAATTTCTAAGATATTTTTCCTGAAATATAATATTTTTAAAGATTCTAAATGAGCATATGCTACTTTATGCAATTTCGATTGTTTAGATACCTTATTTTTTGCAATTTAATTTTTTTTTTCAAATTTTATAAATTTGATTCTTAATTTTATAATTTGTCATATTAATGAGGTAGTTTTAATTCTAAATACTTTATACAAATAGATACGCTCATGCATATGCTAAATTAACAATAATAATATATGAAGAAAAAAATGTGCCTTTAAAGGAAAAGAATATTGCGTGCAAGAAAATAATATTTAATATTCTTACAATTTTTATAGGTTTTTATTTTTCTTAAAAATGAAAATAAATTGCTTAGTTCCTACTGATTATTTTATGAAATTGTATTCGAATTATGATGATTACATAAGTTTACTTATTATTATTTTTAATGGTGTCATTTATTTGAAACAAAGGTAAACATAAAAAATATATTTATTTAAAAATAAGAAGTTTCTTAATTTTATTTTGAATGTATGTCAATGTAAAAAAAATTAAATCTGAAGAAGAACTGATCCAAAATTTTTATTTTAAACCGGGAACGAAATGTAACATAAATTATGCACACATAATTTTATCTCCTTTGATTAGTTCAATTTTCTTCATAATGTGATTTTAGTTATCCATTAACCGTAATGCAAAAAATGTATGTCCTGACAAATCAACTTTCAAATCTAATAAATAAAGGTGAACAATAATAAATAAACCAGAAAAATAATAAAAAGGAAACATTTTTCCATTTAGATGTATTGTAAGTAAAGCCTATTAAAGAGAGAAAGAGCATCCTATATGCAATAGTTTATGCAAGATAAAGAATACAACGCTTGTATAAAGAATTAATACATTGCACAGAAAAATATTTTAGAAACATGCATTATTATAGGAGATAACTTGATAGGTGGCAATTAAAACTTTGTGATCTCATTCGCTACAGCAATCAAAGCTTCTTCATTAGCATTATGATATTATGATAGCAATAACTTTATGCTAATTATGCAATTCTTTAACCTTGTTATTTCGCACTGCTGTGCAAAATGTAATTATAGTAGTTTATTTCAGTGCTTACTTATTAAGACTTTTCTCAAATTACACACGAAGGAACGCCAAAAGCAATTTCATGCTCCGAGGTAGCAAATAATTTTGTTACTTGATAAAAATATTTAATAAAGAATAAATTGCAACTCGAGCATTGTGTAATATGATTATTTGTGTGTTACCAAATGATTAAACAATTATATACCTGAACTAAGCTTATGAAACTGAAAAAAAAAATAAAAATGACGCACTGATTGATTGTTAATAATTGTATGTATGGGACACATATGCCAACATTTCATCCTAATGTAATTTTTCGAAACATTTTCATCACAAGAAAATCTAATCCTATTTATTTTTAATTCTTATTCATATAATATTACTTATAAAAGTTGAGGCCTTTCATACCCGTATGGAAGTTTACGAATGTAAATGTCGTTTTTCATGTATGTGTAGCTCTGCAGAAATTTTTGAGTTTCAAATAAAATTCATCGATCTCTGATCTTATTACTAAAATAATTCCATTAAATATTCAAAAATTATCAGCCATAAGCAAAATGGATATTTATTAAATTTATTAAATTTAAAATTTCAAGTTCCTAGATTCGTATTACTTATGAAGAATTATATATATATATATATATATATATATATATATATATATATATATATATATATAACACATCGATCAATAACTCTGAGGTCTAACATTGAAAAACAAGATTTTTTGCAAAATCTTTTATTCATCAATATAACACCTTTGTTAATACCTTTTAGGGGTGATAAGCAATCGTTCCAACGTCAAATCTTTTTTTTTTTTTTTTGGCAAGAACAAATCTTTTGTTAAGTAGTAAATAGCGATAAACAGCTTCTTGAATCACTGACTCGTTGCTGTTTTGTTCCATCGAAAGCAATCGCGGCACCCACTTGAAAACTTTCACTTCACTTCAAAAAACCCTTTTCAGTAAATACACTTCCATATAATATCTGTGTCATCTCAACTTACGGAGCTTCACTTTACGATCGTTCATAATTTTGTCACTTTACCTACATTTTCCGTAACGGTGGCTTCCACAGTAGGTCTACCTGAGCGTTCCATGTAATTTGTGCTGCCGGTACTGACCACGTTTAACTCGCAAAACCACTGATAAATCATTGCTTTGATAAGAGTCCAAGTACATTTTCAATCCATTGTTTCTTGCACGGAGTTTTACCCATTAAAAACAATGTTTTATCAGGAACACGACTGGTTTTTTCCAGGATTTTTTAAACAAACTACAAAACGACTTTACTCCAACCTCGATAAAATCAGCCATCATCCGATCGACTTAAAATTCCTTTGACAATACTAAGCAAAGGTTCAAAAAATTGTTATTAAGACCTTAAGCCATTGCCTACTACGCCATCTCTGCTAGTCTCGAGCTATTGGATTGATGTGTTTATGGATATATATATATATATATATATATATATATATATATATATATATATGTATATATATATATTAATTTATATGTATTAAAACTTTACATATAAATTAATTAATAGTAAACAGATTAAAGACTTTTACCTATTACCTATTAAAATTATTCATATTATTGTATTTTCGAATTTCAATTTTCAATGAAATTATTCCAACTAACATGATATAAAGAGGGCTAAGTGTTAATTATAGCAGCTAAAATGATTCAATTTATGGTCAATATGCTTAAAAGGGATTAAACATAATAATATTTCCTTAAATATCAACATAATTCGTAACGAATCCAATTATCGATTGCTGTCAACTTAATTAATAAAATAAAATTAAAAGTGTCATAATTTTTAGAGATGAGATCCTTGATCTTTAAATCGTAATACATAACTAGCATACAGAAGAGTACTTTATGTAACTATTATGCGGCCTTTCTGCATTGCGAATTGTGTTTCTTGTGATTATAATTGATTACTAACTTCGCACTGAGAAGACACTAGGGCAATTGGCAACAGACCTCGTAATTTTGAGTCTCGGTTAAATGAGAAAGAAAACACTTGAGCTGGCTCCTCACTATCCAAATTCCCTCACATACTTATGGTTGGAAGTTGAATCTCAATCACATTTAACGTGCACCTATCTCTACACAATGGATCTTTTGTGGTATCAGGGTTAAATCCCTGACTTTGCGAAAACATCACTGGCTGCGAGTCCGTTACCATAACCACATGACTACTGCGGTTGAATCTTGTTCCTTAGTGTTTTGATTTTAAATTAGGATAATTTAAAAAAAAATATCCTAAATTAAATTTTACATAATGTTTCATGAATGAGTTATTTTCTATTAACATAACAATGATTGGGATTGTTTATTAGCTCATAATGTACAAAAAGTACAAACACGAGGACCATTTGTAACTTACATCGCAATTTCGTACCTCTCTCAGGTGACATCTGAATTGGCCAAACCTTAAACTGTGCTCCAATATCAGGACTTTGATTCTCAAATGACTTAGCGTGCTGAGTACGACATCTGAATCATCTGAATCCCATTTCAAACTTGTATATTACAACTACTGGAGAACTTGAAACTTAACAGATTTAACATGCATCAGTCTGACTACATAGAAGTCTTTTGTATTTATATGCTAGAATCTATAATTTCACTTGATAGATGAAATGCAGCAGGCAAGAAAACAATCCTTTTCAATAGAATTAATTGAAGAAACCTGGCTGCTTCAATGTACCACATTCCTCAATCGGTTTTTATAAAAATGATTAAAAAATCTAATAATTTAAAAAACATATATTGATATTTTTTTAGGTAATCACTCGGATCTTTTAAAAAGATCATTGAGATTCCATTATGAATAAGATTATGTGGAGAAACTAGATCACCCATTTAGAAATTCTTATAAAACATGGTATCATTTTTTCTTTCAAACCATGATTTTTCTTCATTTAACAAGAAACCTCCAAACTATGGGCCACTTTAAATAACATATTCTATATTAGGAAATATTCCTTTTTATTTCAGGGAGATTGTACTTAGGAATCAAGAATAATTACTATACACATTAAATTTTATGTTACCTGTTGAAGAATTGTAATAATCAGTGAGAGAATTAGAAAGTAATTATAAAATTATTCGCATAATCTCATAATTGAACTTTGCATCAAGGCAATAACAAATAAACATTCAAACATAGAAACTTATACTAATAGAATTATTTACAGTGCCTCCGAATGCATAAGCTAACTTCTACACAAAAAGCATACTAATTGCTGAATATAAATAACATAATTACTACAATTTCCTAGATGATAATTGATTCTCTATACTTCCTTAATTTTTTGATAGGTATTGTTTGTATATTCAACATAAATTTGTTATAAACTGGAAATTAACAATTTTTTACCATAGTAAAGTTTCTAAAGGATCCATTTATTATATTAAGTATGCATTTAACATTTTCGAAGTTTAATTTCGGTATCTTTTAGTATATTTTGAATCCTACTTATTAATAAAAATCCAGCCACTAAATGTCATTGAAAATATTTTGCTTAAAGTAGTTATTTTTGCAACTTACAATGTGTGCAATATTATTGATTGTTAGCATTTATTTTTTAATTCTCTGTGTATTACAATTGAGTTAATTTCCTGTTAGTTAAAAAAAATATTTTTTGATAAGAAAACAATTTAACTGCAGATCATAAACATTTCTCAAGCTGATAATATTTTCACGGAACGGATTTTTTTCATGAGGCTAAAAACTAATTTTTAAATTTATATTCCTTCGAATTTAACATAACGTTTGATACTAATGATTGTTAATTTCAGGTTTAACTATGAAGACGGATATTCTGACACAAAAATATTTGAATAATTTTATACATATTTATTATTAAAAACAGATGAATATTTTTAAATATCTTTCACCAATAATATAATTTATTCTGTTTCTCTTTAATTTGAATGTCTACCTCATTCTTCCATATCAAGAAGCAACTTAAAAGTTTTAATATAAGCAAAAGTATCTACTTCTATCTGAAAAATATAAAACTGTTTTCTTTTAAATAGTTTCTGAATTATTTAGTCTCACAAATTTTATTTATAAGGAGATTCGTTCATTAAAATGAACATGATAAAATTTATATAAAGTGAACATGATAAAATTCATATAAAGTGAACATGATAAAATTCATATAAAGTGAACATGATAAAATTCATATAAAGTGAACTTTAAATTATACATGTAGATTATGTCTTCTATCCTTTACAATAAGAACAATATAATCATAATACATAATATTGTATTATAAATCACTTCGATATATATAGCGTCAAATTACAACGTATGCAAATTTTGAAAATAATAATCAATTCTTTAAACTTACAAATATCTGCCTTCATTAGTATTTCATTATTATATCAATGAATTAAGGAAGTTAATTCACTTTTACGAGATTTCCTTCCGTCAGTATAAATATACAGAGATACATTAATAAATCATGTAACCGCGTCCGCCTATTGGTCATGGTGGTATTGGTGATTTTCATCGAGTCATGCCACTAAAGATCCCCCGTGTAACCTGGGATTATGCACCTTAAATCAGCAGAAACCAAACGTCTTTCCGTTGGCGTGATGTAGAAATTAGGAGGGGTGCCAGCTCAAGTATCGTTCTCGTCACTTGACCAGGGCTCAAAATTACTAGATACGTTGCCAAAAGCCCACGTGTTGCTTCAACGGTGACGCTAATAAAAGCCAATTCAATGGAATTTAAAATGTTATTAGTTTACAATCATAAATAATTAGGTGAAATAATTAAGTGCCATTATTTTTTTAATGTATAACAGAAAGTCTTACCACATTTATACAATATATGTGTATATATTTACAGCAGTAGAAGTTTCGAAATGCTTATCAAAACAAGTATTTTCAAAAAGCGTTAAAAAGGTAAAATTTAATGTTAATTTACTTCCTGTTGAAACGAAGGCTTATCTTTGCAACCATTCAGGTCATATTAACTTTAATTGCGTTCTCAAAACTGTTATCGATGACATGACTATGTAACATCTTTTCCATTGGATGCAACGTTTTAATCAGATAAGGAAACGTATATGAAATAACATCCTACATAATTAATGGACTCCTCCTTTATTCCTAAATGTTTCGAAAATCACCTGTGATTAATTAACATGTTTCCAGCAATCCTTTTCTGATATACATTCAAACCACTCATATAATTAGCGATTTTGCACTCATACAATCGATATCTCATCCATATGAGGCAAACGAGTCTCTCAGGGCTTTTCAAAATTCATGTGCGACTACGACTGTTATTTATTAATTTTTTTTTCTTTTTTTATAACATCTCTACCTTTCATCATAGCTCGCCTTAGAACTGTTGAGAATAAATCACAAAATTTTTCACGAGAAGTTTTCCGTTACTTCCTTTTGGGACATTTATCTTTTCTCACTCCTTTCATCTTGGATACGTTTTGTTTATATATGAATATTACCATCTTGAGATTCTGTGGAAAGTTTTTCCTTCCTTAAAGGAAGGTAATTTTTCACCAGACATGATAATATATCTCAAGAACTTTTTTGTTACGCCCTGTTGAATGCTGATAGTTCAAAAAGATAAAAAATTGCACTCTAGAAAACCACATAGTCATTACCAAGACTGCTATAAGAATTCAATTTTTTCAAACACATGAGATAGAGAGGTTATTTTTTCGTAAGGTACAATTATCATCATAGATTCATTATTTTATTATCATAAAATATTGTAACATAACTCCATAGTATAAGAAAATAGAAGAATAAATGTGTAATAAATTCACTTAATGGGGGGAAAAGTCTGCAAATATGAGTAAATTTATAGTTCTTTTAAAGTTTACTGTTACTAGACACCAAAGTACCAAATTTATACCTGTTTTATTCCTTAGAATTGGAAGATCAGGTATCTGTTATCTATAATTTAAATAGTTTATATAGAGTAAAAAACTGCATCCAAAGGATACTTCTGGTATACAGATTTAAATTTTTTTTTAAAAAAACAAAATTTGAAATTTTGATTCAAAAACGCAACCTCCAAATTTGGGTCCCTTTATATCAAAAACTTGCACACACTTTTTTTTTTCAAAAATCATAATTTTAAAACAATTAAGAATATTAATTTAAGAAAAAAAATTAATCTTTTCACTAAGACGTTTAAAAAATCATTATACATTAATTAAAATTTTTGTTATGGCATGAATTTATGATATTAATTAACGTAAATGTTTTCGATTAGCACATGAACCGAGATTTTTTTTAAATGTTTCTTTTTTTGTCATTTTTTGAAATCAAATATTGCTGACTTATCTGAATTATCTTATTCCTTGCTTTCTCGACCCAATAATTTAAAAAAAATGTACCTCTTTAATTATTAATAAAAAACAGTATTTAATATCATTTTATTTACAGATTAATAAGATCTTTTAATCTATTTAAATTCTTTTTTTCTACTTTATCAATAATGTAATATGAGATGAAAAATACAGTATTTCTTCTTTTGATTTATTTTTCATACAGCGCGTTTGAAGAAAAACTCAAGAGAAATGGAATTGTGATTTTTTTTAAAAAAATTAAAAATTGAGATAATTATTTCTTTTAATTGTAGCATCCATCATTAATAAGAAAGTTGCTATTACTCTTTTACTGAAATTGAAGCTTTCTGAGCAACACCTGTTTCAGTGAGGAAATCGATTCATTTTTTGTTGATTTAATTTTTTCATATCATCAAAAAACATGAGACTCCTTTAAGTTAAAATGATCACTCACTTACCCTGCTTAACTTTGTATAGAAAAATGTATAGTTTAGTGTTTATGCTTTAAAATATATATAAAGTTTTTTTTTTTTTTTTTTTTTTTAATAAATTTTTTTTAAATAGTTTTTAATAACTTAATGTCCCACATGATTAATAAATTATATCTTTGTTACAATTTTTTGCATTACAAAGTTACGTAGAAATGATCATATATTTTTTTTGCTTGAACTAAAAATAATCGCAATTATTTTTTTTATCAAATTTCGCATTAATAATAAAAAGAACGTTTACTTTTATATCGCAGAAAATATTTTCGCACTGTCATATGTATGTCTGTTGTTTTCAGAATTAATATCTTGCATTGATTATAACGCATTCTAAAAAAATTCGTTTTTTTTTTCTTTTTTAGTTGTTTTATAAATAAGTCATTTACGTGATTTTGCATTACTTTTAATACAGATGTTGTTCCGCAAAAAAATTACAAGAATTTTAATGAAACTTTAAAAGAAAAATACATAAGAAAAAATATTCAAAATTTTTTTTAAAAAATTGTAAGAATATAAGGATAAAATTTCTTCATGTAAAAATTATTTTTGAGTTTATTTATGTTAAAAAATCAAGAAAAATGACAAAGATTTAGCAATGGTTCCGTAATTAGAGTTGATTCGTTGAAAACACATTTAATAAATAAATCTCATAAAAAAGCTTTCGTAGTTACCAAACATATGTTCATGAAATATTTAACAAACTTTTGATAGAAATTCTTAGAAAATAACATGTTTACAGAAGAAGCTTAATAATTATGAATATCATTTTCTTATGAATATCACAGCTGTTCTAAGCTCTTTTATATAGCATACGAAATGTCCTGTACATAAATTATTAGCATCTCAAAACAGAATCTTAAAATCAGTTTTCTCTCAGCTGTAGCTGGAATAAAGATTTTGAAATAAATTTATGACAATAGGATATCTATGATTACCTTACTAAATCCTCCTAGAAAGGAAATTGCAAATACTATTGCATTATCTTTCGTAAATGTTCAAAATGTTCCAGTATTAATAAATAATGATACACAATACGCAGTTAAAAAAGGATAAATATATTTTTCAAATTGTTTCAGCAATTACGGTTTTTATTATTATATCTAATTTCTTTTTTAATTATTTATTTATGAAATTTGGTGCAAAGAATTCGGAAATTCGCATACACACACACACACACATATATATATATATATACTGCTGTTTGTAGAAAATGCAACACCATGAAAGAATC
>BMAW01089744.1:0-51698 GCA_019974015.1 Nephila pilipes
TGGTATACTTCGTTCAGTTACGTATTGCTACTGTGACTCGAGAATCTATTGCCGCCATTTATTCGTTTCGCGTGAGAACGCTGACGTTGATATAAAGGCATATCAGATTCCAACTAATCAATAAAAAAAAAACCTCCTAGATTTTGAAGACTAGATGATTGAATTTGAAAATATATATGATAAAATGCCTTGGAAAATATTACGTTTAATTTGCTTTTCTTCAGATCTTCTTCTATAATTAAAAACATTAGCATGGTACACTTCATTTAAATTAGATGATTGTCCGAAAAATAATATTTCTAGTACCTGATCTTGGATGCAAACTTGCACATTAATGACGTGGATTTTATATTTTTATATTAAACAAAGCTCTTTCGCAATCAGACGGCATTTACAAAGAGCTTAAACCCAAACACACATTTTACTAGATCATAAGCACAAATAAATAACTTGATGAAGAAGACATTTGATGAGTAGAAAAACTGAGGGTTCTACTTGTAGGCGGGACACCCACTCGTCGTGAGGAAACTAATCGTAGGAAATGGATGAGGCACACATTTTCTTTTATGAAGCAATTGTCACTGGACACTGGCTATTCTTGTTGAAGAACGTCGTCCTGACATGGCTAATAGGGGAACACTGGCTATTCTTGTTTTGTAAGATACGCATCGTCGCTGGACACTGGCTATTTTGTTGATCTCAGGGGAGAGCATCCAATTTCTTTTCATGCTAATTCTCTCCATTAATTTTGACGCAATCTCAGTCCGATCACTCACTTACATTTTGAAGGATCACTACCGGTTGCGAGCTTCAAATTTGAGTAATCCGGACAAGATCCCATAAATTTTGCCGAATAGGGGTTGAAGGAGATTGTTCATCGAATCTACCTTCGAGTATTGCTCTTCAATGGGCTGGTTGTCTAGAGGTGATAATTTCGGTTCCATGTATGTTGATGATATTCAAGGATGAGCTAGCAGTGGCTTTGCTACTCTTATTAGGAGAGAGATGAAAAGTGTCAAGCAAGTTTTATTGTTATTATAAGTAGTAACAGTTCTTCAGATAGACGTATAGATGACTGCCTCATTTAACCCATATTGACGATGGCACGTGGAACGCTCGGGCGTTGAAGTTTATTTCCGAGCGAGGTAGCGAGGAGAAGAGAAGCGGAGGAAGTAGGGCAAAAGAGAAAGAGGGCGGAAAACAGAGCTTCGCGACCAGTTTGTTCTAGGATGGATGGCGCTGCGATGAGCTTATCACATGGCTCTGATTCGTGGCGAATCTAACCTGGTATCAGGAGAACTGGTTTGACCAGTAGATTGAAGGAAAATATAATGGTATAATTCTTAATAGCATTGGATGGAAAATCCTACATATATGGAATAAAATGGAAATGGACAATAGTAAGCTTTTCCGATGATGACAAAGAGCGATGGGGCATTAGTGGTAAGTTAAATATTTTAAAGCTACCAAATGTGATTAGAATTAAAGCAGACGATAATTAAATTGAGATATATTTCTCATCATCATCAGAATCAGATAAATGTCTAATCTGCCATGAGGTGATCTGAAATAACAATATGATCATCTATCATCAATATCAAATTATTTATTAAATAATCAACAACCTCCATCCCATACATATCAAGTAAAGTACAAATTTCCTCATTAATTTATTTGAACTCAAACCATTGTTTTATTTGAAATTATTACTCGCACAGAATATAAATAAGGAACTCACAAAATAAACAAAGCAAATAATAGAAAATGTAATGCTGAAAATATAATGGACATTTAATGTGATAAATATTTCCTTATGCGTGCATTCACGTTCAAAAATCAAAATATTTTCTATTTCGATCTTATGCATTATATAGACATTCATTTTATTGCACAAATTACATTGATAATATCGATTTGAATATCCATGGAAAAAATCAATCAAAACAACGAATTTTACATTGTAAATCATTCATTTTTTTATTAATAAATAGGAAATTTAAAACAACTTCCTGATATATATATATATATATGTACTACATGATAAATAAATAATTAAACATTACAAATCAGTTTGAACTTATATAACCTGTAATTATCTTAAGGTATCTGTACAAATTCGGAGAAATTTTTTTTGAAATACATTGATATTTGCTATCGAAATACTTTTTTAATGCTAAAATAAATAACCTAAAACGATAAAAAACACATTTAATAATCTGTTTTTATTTAAAAAAAAAAAATGGATTGAAAAACATGGTGAAAACAGTACATAAATTAATTATCAAAATAACGCTCATAACTCAAAAGTAAACACAAATATCATTATTCTGTAACTTTTATCTTATTCATCATAACATATTTTGGGGCTGGTACTACTTTCATGATGAAAATCATATCACTGCAGTTTGCATTGTGTTTCGAGTCAAATAACAATGAAAAATCATAAAAAAAGTTATAACAATACACGATTTGCACCTTTGTTACTAAAAACATATCAGTTTTACATCCATGAATTTAGTAGGTGCTCTCAAAAACTATATAAGAAAGATACTTACAAAATTTAAATTAATTTAGTTCATAACTTTTTTTGATATCTACGTTGTCCTATGTGAATATGTCGAGGAAACTCATTTTTGAGAAAAATCAAAAACAAACTTTCAATTGTAATTCAAAACTAGCTACCGAGTAAAATTCAAATCCCTGTAACTTAAGTTCTAAATAAAGTATAAGCAAAATTCGAACACTATTAGAAAGAAAAAGGATTAACTTTTAAACTGATATTAAAATTAGAAAATCGAAAATTTTGACAAAAAGGACGTTTTAAAGGTGTACGGATACCTTAAGCAAGTCTCACTAATGATCTTGTATTGACCTTGACATTCATTTTTATATTAATAAACCCTTTTTTTTATCACATTTTCTAACATATACACTTAATTCAAACCGCTTTATCCACCAACCACCGTGACCACTTTTACAAGAGTGTACAATCCCCTAACGTCTTATGAGAAACACCTCCACCTTGAGCAAAGCAAATAAGGTGTAACGTACCGGGCGATATTACAATTTGAATCTCAACCACCCACAAAATCTACAGTACCACCAAAACAAAAACAGTTCTCCAACGGAAGTGAGCGGGTGGGGTCCGTTGTTCTTCAAGGAACACATGATCAACCAAGCCTGTTAAAATCACATCAAACAAAAGGAAACCACGTTCACTCGTGGGGCAAGGTTGACTTGTCTGGTAAGGACCCGCTGAGTTGCACCTTTTCCTGTTTTTTGAGGTCCTCTGCACGATATATCCAGAGACTATCTTTGGAATCGAATTGCGAAATGGCTTTCAGTAAGATGGAAAACTCTATGGATGGTTGAAGAAGCATGCGGTTTTTTTTATTGGATTTTTACGAAATAATTGAAAGGGAAAAAAAAGGATTCATTTTTTGTTGTTGTTGCTGTCGGGAAGTGTTTTGATGGGAATAATTGTTGTAGGATGAGTAAGTTTTCTTCTTCGACTTTATGAATGGGAATGATTCTTGAATGAAAATTCTTCATGTTACGCCATTCGAGTCTTGCCCAAAGGTGATTCCAATGTCAGGGATTTGTTTAAAAGGAAATAAGGCTTTTTTTTTTAAATAAATAAATATCCTGATATTATACTGCTTTTAATATCGATAAAGATTCGTAGAAATCTCTTACAAGATTAGCTGAGTCTTATGATAGAATAGATCCTTAAGGTTATTCGCCATTTTGATTTCGTTTACGTTATATTAATCCTATGGGATTTCGACTTTCGCTCTCATATTTTTACTATTTGATCTATTTGAATGCAATAAAGTGCATCTGAGACAACAAAAAATAATTAAGGTTTCTGTAATTAATTACTTTTTTCCTCCGATTTTGTTAAAAATATTTTACAATATTTTTAAAGACCGAAAAACTCGCAAACGAATCATCAAAATAGGGATAAAAATATTCCAAAATTCGGATGAAAAAAATAATTCTGCTGAAGCTTTCGTTATTTTTTTTTTTTTTTTGTTTTTTAAAATACACTTTATTAAGTTAAAATAGATGAAATAGTAAGGATGTGAGAATTAAAGTCGAAATTCCATAGGATTAACATTACGTCCATGAAATCAAAATGGCGGGTAGACGGGAGCCTTAAGGTAACTGTAATTTCAAGGTATGTGCCTGCACAAAAATCACTGTTTTCGCCGAAAATTTCGGAAGTTTCTTTATAACTTTTAATTAAAGCCTATATATTTACGATTTCAGAAATGGTTTTCGTTTGTTTCTAGGGTAGTTAGTTAAGGCATGAATGTAGATAGATAATTTTTTTTAAGAAACATTAAAATCTTTCTTTGCATTTTCTGGAAAACTGGGAATTTAATTTTTTTTTATTACGAAAAATCTAATATCTTAAAAACTACTTCATATATTCAAACGAAATTTTACCACAATGTTCTGTACATCTCTAGGTTATGTTGTGAATTTCAAGCATGGCTTTTAAGTATATAACTATTTATTTTGGAGCTATATTTTTATTTGAAAAAGTGATATAATTTTTTGTAAAATCATGTTGTGTCTTTAAGTTTGGATGTAACTCAGTAAGTTTAAAAGATAACTACATTTTTCTGCTTCAAAACACAGATATTTGTATATTAAATATATAACCTTGAAACAAAAGTGAAATATATTAATAAGAACTGGTTATAGGAACATAAGCGTAAATGTGTGTGTAAATTTCTACTAAATTTTACACAAATATTGCCAAAATTTGAAAAATAAAAAAAAAAAAATCAGTAAAATGACTTTTGAATTTACCATTTTATAGACCATTGTAACTAAAAACATAAGTGTTTTTACAAAAATTTCTTCAAATTTTGTATTTTTTTTCTACTCAAAAATAGAAGGTGTTTTGCTGATTCCAGAGATGTATTATTTTTAAGAAATCGATAAATAGAACAAAAGAAAATTAAATATTTATGTCTTAAACATAGACGTAATTTAGGCCATTGAGAAAAATATCTTTGTTCATTTTTCTTGGAATTCTGATACACTTTCCCTAAAATCTGCTTTATCTGTAGCGCTGATATTTCCCACGTTATAAAATTACGTTATTTTCCATACAGTGAAAATTATTTGCTTCTAATAAATACGAAGTTTAAGTATTGTATAAAATTTGTTGCTTTTTTTATTTCAATCAGCTTAAATATTGAAAATATAATTATGTTCTGTGAGTCAAATTTCTAAAGATGTAAACGCAGTGGAATTTATACAAGATGTACCTAATTTTAAGGACGTGATTTACAGATATATTTACAACTAATGATTATTAATTACTGATATATTAGTATGTATGTATATAAAATGTGGATTTCTTTCTACACACAGATACATAAGTATGCAGATATTCAATACTAGACTACAGGGTGTTTACAAAAGAATGTACCCACTTTGAAAAGTTTCTACTAAAAATTTAAAAGAGTTACAATATTTTTATATAAATTAAACTAAAGTCTACCACCAGGAACATAAACGATATTGATTGATTGATTGGGTTTATGCGATATAAAGCAACAAAGGTTATTATCCCCAAAAATAATATTCAGCCAATGATAAAGAACTCCTCCCGAATTTTCTTCCGCATATTAGAAATTACTGTTTGAATAGCCGCAGTTATTCGCGATTTTAGCTCACCGGTAATGGATGAAAAGACACTTTATCTTTCAAATTGTCCCAAAGAAGAAAAAAAAATATCAGAGCTTTCGGTGAGTGTGTCTCTGTTTGAAAGCACGCTCGTCATCTACTCTGCGACTCATCTATCTAATCGTGCTACTGGTTATCGTTCAAGTTTCTAGTGAGGTGGACTCATTGGACATTTATATTTTTTATAAACTTTAAAGTGCTATTTCTTAAATTTAATTTATTTCAAAAGGTTTTTGTAATTGTGGCTCTTCAAAATTGGGACATTCTTTTGTAAACACCCTGTATAATTTCCATTTCTTCAATTTCAGAAAATTGAGGACTGCTTAAATTTGACTTAAAATATACTCATCTTTCCTTGTCAAATACATATCAACTTGACACGTGATATGAGTATTACTGCATCTAACCACATATGTATATTAGCCACTTAAGGAGCTATTGTTTTGGGTGGATCAATTTTGGCGTAACAGATCACTTTTCAATTTTTTTTATCGTTTGCTTTAATTTTAATTGCATGAAGTTGATATTATATTCAATTTAATAATTTATCGTTTGCTTTAATTTTAATTACGTATAGCTGATATAGTATTCAATTCAATAATTTATCGTTTGCTTTAATTTTAATTACGTTTAGCTTAAACATATATAATTTAATAATTTATCGTTTCCTTTAATTTTAATATCGGAAAAGTTTGCTATTGTACATTTCTCGATATTTCATCGTTTATTTCAATTCTTATATTTAAATAACAATTACTAAAAAATACGCACCTTGGGGGGGTACATCTGTTCCTTGCAAAACTTTGCATATAACTTTCGTTTGGTTTTTAATTATTTATTTTCATTTTGACTATTGTAGCTAAATGTTAGCTGCTAAAGGAGCTACTGTTTTAGTCAATAACAAAACTGCCACACCCGACCACTTTTCAAAATTTAATCATAAAAGTTTTTGCGTATGTGCATTCGCCAGTAATGAACTTAATTTTCAAAAATTAGCCATAACAAATTTCTCTTAAATATTTTTATATGACTGAAATAAAACATACAGGATTGTGTTCAAACTCGAGGGCAAAAATTTAAGGACTGATAGGAAACATCTAAACAAGCAGTTTTCAACAAAATATACAAAGACGGAGATCAAGCTTCGAACCGCTAGACGGCGCTGTAATGGAAAGCATAAGGCGCGAGTTTTCTGACATATCTATCTGGATTTCAGGACCCGTGACCTTTTCCTGATCACTGTACGTCCCCATAACTCATGAAATCCGAGGTAAAAAATGACGACCACAAATTGTAATTTCTGCAAAACAGACATGTTTTTTTTGTTTCACTATGTTTTCATTTTTCTTCAGTAAAAATAATTCTTTTTCGATGCAACTATGGTTGAATAAATTATTTTATTAATATTGATATTAATAAGACGAATATTATGTTCTGTAATATTAACTGGAGAGAAAATTTATTTCTCATGAATAAATATTGTTTAAAACACAATCAACAAAAAAGACTGAAATGAAATAAAAATTAAGAAGTTCTATGCAAAGTTTTGCAAAAAACAAATTTAACCCCCCTAGGTGCACTTTTTTATAATTATTATTAAATTACTCAAAAAAATCTAAGAATTAAAGTAAACAATGAAACATCGAGAAATTGACAATAGTAAACTTTTCCGATATTAAAATTAAAGGAAACGATAAATTATTAAATCGAATATTATATCAGCTACATGTAATTAAAATTAAAACAAACGAAGAATTATTAAATTGAATATTATATCAGCTACATGTAATTAAAATTAAAGTAGACGATAAATTATTAAATTGAATATATTTAAGCTAAATATAATTAAAATGGAAGCAAGCGATAAAAAATTGAACAGTAATCTGGTACGCCAAAAGTGATCTTACTGAAACAATAACCCCTTAGGTGGCTAAAAAGAATGTTATTTCCCTTTGTAATATTACCCTTTCGAAAAGGTAAGAGTCTTGTAGTTGCTTTAAAAGAAATTTTGAGGATTTAGCATTAGATAGAAATGCTTTATTTTTAATGACTAGAAAATAATAGAAGCATGAGAAAGTAATTATCATCATTGGTACAGGAATAGCATAATTGGACTCCTCGACGACGTTTCTATCTATTATCTGTTACTCCATTGAGAAAACGATTCCAAAAATCTAGATTCCTTACAAAACAGTTGAACTAGTATGGGAATTAATTATGCTGAGTAAAATAGTATGCGAAAAAAAATCAGCCTACCAAGTTAAAATTTGATGCAAAGTCTCCATTAGATTTAAAATAAAAATGAATGGAAAATTTTACCAAAAATTAACGTACCAATCCATAATAATTCTTTCCTTTTTGTATTTGTAAATTAATATTCAACATCTATCGGCCGATTACTAAATTTCTTAATTCCTCGGTACCAATTTATTTTCCTAAACTAATTTGAGGAAAGGAGCACAAGATCGTATCTGACTAGGTTAAAACTTTGAGCCCTTGAAAAATAAAGGGCGCGGTAAGATTTTTATCATATTATTTATAAATACGAGGGATTTATAAATAATATGAAAAACATTTATATTTCTGTCCTAATAATGAAAAAACAAATATGTAGGATCGAAATTGGTTTTATTGTTTTTCAAAATATTCTCCATGATGATCAATACACTTTTGCATGCGTTTGAACCAATTTTCAAAGCACTTTTTCCAGTCCGATTGAGGTAACTCCAAAACATGCGTTTTGAATGCATCAACCGCTTCTTCGAGGGTCGAAAATCGTTGTCCACGTAATTTATTTTTGATGTGTGGGAATAAGAAGAAGTCATTGGGTGCCAAATCAGGGCTGTACGGCGGATGACCCATCAGTTTGATCTTTCGCTCCGTCAGAAATGCCTTTGTTTGAGTCGATGTGTGAGAGCTCGCATTGTCATGATGAAGAATGATTCGCCTGTTCTTCTGCTTTTTTCGAATTTCTCCGATGACTTCTGGCAAACAAATGGTCGTGTACCATTCAGAATTGACCGTCCTGC
This sequence comes from Nephila pilipes, assembly GCA_019974015.1. Classification (NCBI taxonomy): domain Eukaryota; kingdom Metazoa; phylum Arthropoda; class Arachnida; order Araneae; family Nephilidae; genus Nephila; species Nephila pilipes. Next base: position 8,736 of record BMAW01089744.1, read on the forward strand.
GTTGCTCTAACGCCACTGTTGCCACATGACCGTTAATGCCGAAGAAACAGGCAATCATTTGTTTCGATGTGCTTCTTCCTCGAACAACTTTTGTTGGTTTTGCCTCATCTTGGAAGACCCATACAGTTGATTGCTGTTTTGTTTCCGGCTCATATGCATAGATCCATGATTCGTCACCTGTGTAGATGTTATACACAGCCTTTGATGTACCTTGAATGTATTTTTCCAACATTTCCTTGCACCAATCGACACGAGCCTTTTTTTGAGCGTTTGTCAGATTATGCGGGATCCAACGCGAACAAATTTTTTTTACGCTCAAATGTTCATGCAATATTTTATTGATGCTAGTCATACTAATGTCCAAAGACGCCTCTATCTCACGGTATGTCACATGACGATCTTGCTTTATCAGTTCACGCACAGCATTGATCTTTTCTGGCACAACAACGGATTTTGGACGACCTGCACGGGATTCGTCCTGGATCGAACATCGACCACGATTAAATTCGTTATACCAATTTTTTACAGTGCTGTAGGATGGCGCTTTATCGCTGTATAAAGAATTAAGTTCATCGAAGCACTCTTGTCTTGACAATCCACGTCGAAAGTTATGAAAAATAATGGCACGGAAATGTTCACGATTCAATTCCATTTTTTGACAGAGAAGAACTTTTCAATTTACTGTCAACAACACAAATAAAGCTATAATGGTAAATCGTTTGCTGAATTTATGTTTAAAAATATCAAACTTTCGATTAAAATCGTCTGCGGTCGCCTAGCAACACTTACTGTTGCCAAGGCCAGAAATATAAATAGCAACCCTCGTATAATTTGATCATTAAATGCTCCTTTTTCACTAATAATTAATTGAATGAGAGATTCGGAAACAGATAACATTCCAGTCAAGCTTTTTTGTAGATGGTGTGTGGCATAAGGGATAATGTTCTCTGAATATTATTCTTTTCCCACTCAGCGACGGCGAGACAAATGCATTATTATATAAAGTGAGGTAATATATACACTTTCTTGCACTCTACAAATAGACTGCGCAAATCTTGGTCAAATGACTGACTATATTACTTTGTCATGTGGCCGCGGTAGCCTAGTGGTTATGATCGTGGATTTGCGATCGGTGCTGTTTTTGTCGAGTCGTAGGTTCGGGCCTTGATGCTACTAATGATCCTCCATGTTACGGAGTAGATGCACGTTAAATCTATTCGAGGTCTCAAAGTTCTCCTGATAGTATGACTTGGCAGTTTGGAGAGGGAGGAGCCAACGCAAGTGTTGTCCCTGTCATTTGACCGAGGCTTAAAATTACGAGTCCGTCGCAATAGTCCTCGTGTTGCTTCATAAAGCGACATTAATAAACATCACATTAATTTACCATATTTTTGTTATCTTATCCTTTTTTTCAACCATCTATTCCGGGCATCATGACCCCGAGGCACCCTAGAGATCTTTTCCCTCCCTGTGGGATTTACTGTCTTTGATAAACACGGGGGGACGCGCCCCCGGGATACCCTAGCGATCCTTCTCCCTTTTAGACCCTCCTTCTAGTCAACCAATTTGTCTTTTCTTCTATTTTTTCACTTCTAGACTACAGTTGAATCTTTTTGGTGCATCATAGCCATATCTGGCTCTTGCGCCATTAAACTTTACTTTCTACTTGACCCTTCTTGTCGACCACTCTATTTTCAGTTTTAAAGTCTAGATCATAGATTTACCTTGTTTGGCGCAGTATGGCCACATCTGGCTCTTGCGCCAATAAACTTCACTATCACTCACACCCAATCACCTATTCAATTAAAGCTACTTAGAAGAGACAAGTATGTTATTAGGATCTCATATTTTTTTAACTCAATTATTTCATGAAAATGCCACAGGAGCTGGTATCTCACTCTCCTAACTTCCACACCATTCCAATGTGAAGACCTTGAGTCTTGAAAGATTTTACGGACATCAGTCCTTCTATAAGACAAGTATTTTGAAATATCAGGACTCGAACTCGTGACTCGACGGAAACAACGCTGGCCTCAAGTTAGAGAGGATAACTACTCGGCTACCGCTGCCGCTATAGATTACTGGAAAAAGTACGAGATACCTAGTAGCCTATGGGCATGCTAAAGTTTGGTACAATCTTGATGGACTAATTATAATGCAAAATATTTTTTTCCATGTATATTTTAATATATCAAACATACAGTAATCTAAAATTTTAAAAGGCTTCAAGTTTTAAAATAAAAATTTTACTGAAATTATTTTCTTCACAAAAAGAAATTGTGACAAAAATATATTCCATAAATATTAAACAGTGTAAGAAAAATAGTAGTAAGAGTTTGCTTCTTTTTTTAGTTTTAGAGACAATGACCTCATTTTTTTTTAAAATCTTGTATACACAAAAAAAATATTAAGTTCTGCCCTTTTACGAGTAACACAAGATCTCTGTTAAGGTGTTTTTCTCTCTCTCTCTCTCTTTTTTTTTTTTTTTTTTTTTGTTAAAAATTTTTTAATTTTATATTTATAATTTAAAAATTTTTAAAAAAAAATTTTTTTTTATTTTTTTTTAAAAATAAAATGAATAAAAAAAAATGAGTAACAAATATTCTCCTCATGCATTATTTCCATCAATTCCGTTCATTCTGTACCCTGCTTCTTTTCTAGGCTTGATTTATACGATGAAATAATATACAATTGAAAACAAATACGGTTGATAAATTACCGCCTTTTGATACTTGTTATTTTCAACGTTATTTGTGTATGTTTTAGTTTATTCATTATTTTGAACTGCTCGAACCGAACGAGAATACGCAACAGTCTATCTAATCTCTTAACAAATTAATTCAGCTCCGTATCCGTTCTGGAACAAAAGCGAAGAAATAAAACTGCGAGGCGATTCGAATGCTCCATTTGTTTGCAAGATATTTTATTCGTGACATGAAATTGAACGTTAATATTTAATTTAATTATAACCCATTTATCTCTTCGAAATTTAACGAACCTCTCTGTTTCCCATTATAAATAGGAGTCTATTCTTTTGTCACTATTATGTGGCTACGAAAACATAAAAGAAAAATGTGGAGATGACAAAGCGAGCTGTTGCGCATGCTCGTCTGTCCCGTTATGACGTCATGGCTCATCAATTTATTATCCATCCCAGCGTTTATGGGGTTTAATTGGTGCGGCTTTCGAAGTTGGGCCGAGTCCCACACCCGCAAAGTTGATGCGAAAGCATCCCATGACTCCCTCCACCACTTGTCCTAGCGACAGCTCTCGTGCTCTTGCCTCTCTCTTCCCATGATCCGCTCTCTCAACCACTCTGTACGATGCTGCCTTTAAGGGTTGCCATATTTGGCAGCTTATCCTTCTCTTGAGGTATATTTGAATGAAATAAAAATAATCTGTCTTAGTTTCTTTCTCAGAGCTATTATTTATTAAGTACACTATAAAACTGATGGTATTGAAATGGTTGTGAACCATATTAATATAATACAAACACTAGAACGATATCCATTATATTTACATAACATTTTGTACTCGAATGGTTTTGAATTATTTAACAATATTGTTATTTTAAAATTTATTACTTAAATTTTTTTTTTAACATATGAAAGAAAATTTATTTCTGTTAATTTTCAAAGCAATTTTGAATCAATTATGATTTTTTTAAAGAACCACTTCAATATCTTAAAGCTCTCAAGGATTAAAATTACTTTCAATGTTAAGAAGTATTAAAATTGGAAGTAATTTCTTGATTTCCTGTTTGCCCAGTTATGGTATTTCATCGTAATGAAGATTTTATTAATTATTATATTAATTTTCTTTGTTGAAAATTGAAGAATTAACAAAAATAACTCTCAGAGGGATTTTTTTAAAAATGAAAAGGAATATAAAGTATAATAAAGAAATTAAAAGATTAGATGTAATATATTTAAAAATGGGTAAGGCTGCAGTAGCCTAACTGGTAGAATAAAGAACTTAACTGATGGGTCTCACCAATTTAAAGATCGAAGTGGGACAAAGGTATGATAAATTTGTTCAGACTTGAAGTCCTCTCGTCGACTTAATATGTGGAATGCCAACTCAGGCATCTATCTCGTCATTCAACCGTAGCTAAAAATTTAGAAGCGCTTTGGATGTGTTATGCTAAACTTTGAGTTGGACAGAAATAATCAACCGGTAAAAGGTTCAACAAAGAAAATCAATGGTGGTTAAGAAGAATTTTTTTATTCAATTACCTAAATTCTAAAACTCATTTATAATTCCAAAATACAATGATCAGGGTAAAGTAACAAGATATATGGTGAAAGTTAGCAATTATTTTAAAGATTCATCATAGATAGATAAACACATATTAAATACTGCCAGTGATCTTCCGCTTCCGGCATGCTATTGTCGTTCAATTTGCTATCTTATATACACTTTCTAATGTATTTAAAAGTTACAACTTTATCGATATATATATTATTGCATCGTCATTGTTAAAACTTTCATAATCAAGAATATGAACAAAGCATTTATGCACTAAATATTTTTTTCACCATCATGGATGAATATAACCTTAAAGGAAATCATGCATACAAGGAATGGAAAGCGACAGAAAATGGCACAACGTGTTACAGAATTTATCAAGAAAAGAAAAGTATAATTCATCTACCGCTTTATGAATTTATAAATTGCGGTATGCTATCATGGTGACGTTATCAGAAAGCTTAAAATGATCGGCCAGGCACTTCAACAGAAATAACATTTTATTAATACACCAGCACTTAAAGAAAATCCTAAAGTGGGAAATCAAAGTTGGTGTGTTATTTTATTAACACACAAACACTTAAAGAAAGCTAAAAATGAAAAAGTTCCATACAAAGTTTTGCAAAAAACAGATTAAGCCACCCAAGGTGCGTTTTTATAATTATTATTAAATTACTCAATTAAATATAATAATTAAAGTAAATGAGATGAAATATCGAGAAACGGTCAGTAGTAAACTTTTCCGATATTAAAATTAAAGGAAACGATAAATTATTAAATTGAATTAAAACTGAAACAAATGATAAATTATTAAATTGAATTAAAACTGAAACAAACGATACATTATTAAATTGAATATTGTATCAGCTACATATAATTAAAATTAATGCAAACGATACATATTACTTAAAATTGAAGCAAACCATAAAAAATTGAAAAGTGATTTGGTACGCCAAATTGCCCGAATATTAGCCTCTTGGGAGGTTTATTAATAAAATACAGCTTACGAGCTGATCAGCTAAAAGAAAAAAGTAGGAGCCGCTGTCAGAAAATATGAAGTCGAGTTTAAAACTACTCTTTATATATTATCTAAGTCGGCGTGTAAGGGTTTCACGATGCTAAAAAATTAAACATCACATATTAATCAATAAAATGTTACATTTTTATAAGATGATTCAATCTGTTAGCAGCAGTAGCCGTGTGGTCGCGTGTTCATAGTTTGCGTCGAGATGTGGTATCGAGACCGGATACCATTGAAGAGACCCGTAGCGTTGCGGAGCTGATGCAAGTTATATATATATATATATATATATATATATATATATATATATATTAAAGCTCAAAGTCTTATTTGAATTGTTATCCCCAATAATTTTCGAGTTACTTCTAAGAGTTCATAGACAATCAATCGATCTGATGTTCATAGACAGCTGATGAAACTGATGTTCATAGACAATCAATCGATCAAGAGATGCATCCTCTTTAAAAAATGGAATTCTGTTTTTCTTAAATTGCTCTAATTTCATCCATTTAATTTTTTGTACAAATTTTAGAAACTAAATATTTGGGAGAGTGTCATTGATGATTTTCAGTTCAAATAAAATAAAACTGTTTTATATAATGTGAAACAGTTTCAAATTACATAAATAGAACTATTTCAAATCATATTAGATCAGCCGGAAAATTCTATACATTTGTGGATTGAAAGAAAATGATACAATTTGATACATTTAAGAATACTTATTGTACAATATCATTTCAGTCATAAGTAAAATTGATTTATAATTATTCCAAATGTATGACTCGTGAATTGAATGAGAAAGCGCAACTCTGCTTCCTCAGGAAAAAAAAAGAAATTCTCATAAACCGGGATAAAGAAAATGGATTACCTACACAACCAACGTAAAGAAAAGTGCATAATGTGAGCCCAAACGACCCTCTTCATCCTCCCCTAATCCGAGATTAAGCTTGAATAAAAAATGCTTTGTATATTTGAGGCATCCAAATATATTATCAACTTTTCAGATCTAATAAAAACTCAATTCGGAGAGATGCTGTGAGTAGATGGATGATTTAAACAAAGCACTCCAAGAAAACAGGTCGGCGATATTCAATAGCAAGCACATCATACTGCAGCACGATAATGTCAGATCACATGCTACTGTAACGATTCGTCAGAAAATCTCAGAACGAGATAGGAGGGTTCTGTCCCACCCACCGTGCCTAGCACCCTCCGATTATCACCTATGTTCTCTACCTGCATAAGTATTTGAAGGGAAATATTCGAAACTGAAGCAGATGTCGACCAAACATTACTTGAGTTCTACACCTCCAAAATAAGGCAATGGTATTTACAGTTTACCATCATACTGACAAGAGATCATCGGTAATGACGGAATTGTATTGTAAAATAAATATTGTTAAATGCATCACACATACACAAAATGTATTATTTTCTTTTCATAAAGGATTAGAACTTTTCGGTAGATCTGATATAAAGTGAATAATGTTAAAATAAGTCATAAAAACGAATTTAATAAAAAGGAACGATTAATAAATAAATTAATTGAATGAAGATATCAAATTTCGCTTTTAAATAATTACAAAGTTAATAGCATTCTTTCTCTTCTCAATTAAAAGAACTCAGATATTCATTTGACAATAATATTTTACCTAATAGAAATAAAAGATTTTTTTTTTTTCTATGATAGAATTTTTAGCGTGGATTCCATTTCTAAACACTAATAACGGAAGTTTGGGACATTATGAGTCAAAAATTACATTTTTTTTTTCACATCGTGAAAGTCTATTTTAAGCAAAACCAGAAGAAGATCGGGCGACAGCATATGAAACAATACGTCTTTTCAACTGGGAGGATCTTAGATCAGATATATCAAACTTTCGCTGATATTTTTATGTACGTCACCCATCTGAAATGTGATGCAATGGATGTTTATATTTATATATATCTGTCGCTAACCAAGATTTAAACTGATTACTGGGGGATTTTGGGAATTTGTTACGTCAGGAAACCATTATCTATGCACTTTGGCCGAGTCAAGTATATTTTACGATGGTTTTAATAGAGTTTTATTTGCAATTTTATCGCGGTATCTGTGCTTGTTAACAGAGCCAATAACTGTCAAAACTCTTGACGGTTTCTTAAGATCTAGGAATTATTCTGGTGTTGTTTATGAACTATTGCGCAGGTTTTTCAATTTTTCCTAGTATTTATCATTTTATCTAAGGCATCCTCGAAGCGAAACGAGTTTATTGCATGTAATTGGAGCATGTTTCAATACTATGCAGAACAATTTAAGATATCAATGAAAAAATAAACTCCGTAACTATATATATGTATATACATATATTTAGGTTTCGGCGTCTGACGTTTCTTCCGAGGTATGTTATTCTACCCCGTAAGTTGTAGAGGGGGGAGAGTGAGTTGTTGGCCTGGAGTGCCGCCGCGCTATTTCGAACCCTGGATCACTAGGTCCGAAGAATGCGCTCCTACCAACTAGGCTGAAAAGACGTCTTATCTAGCCAGTTAAATAAGGCATTTTAATTTCTGATACTGTTGTTGAAGAGAGTCACTGCATACTCCCCCTCCAGTATCATCGTGATGATACGAAGAGAATCATTGGTATTTTGTACAGAAGGTTGCTTTTTAATTTTTTTCAGCCATTACTGCAATTCATATACATCCCCTTATTATTCTACTCCGTGCCGCATGGAGCGGAAAAGAGTTGTTGGGCTTAGAGTGCCGCAGCTTTGTTTCGATCTCTGGATCAGCGGGTCGGAAGAATATGCTCCCACCAATAAGGCTGAAAAGACATCTCATCTGGCTAGTTAAGTTAGGCGTTTTAACTTCTGGAGCTGTTGTAGAAGAGAGTCTCTACAAGGTATTGCTGTGAAATAACCGACATATCTGAATAAAATGTATTCTGAACATTCATAGATTCTTTTGTGCACACTTTTATAAATTGCGGCTATTCCTATTGATTTGTTTAGTTTCAAGAAGTCGTAGATTGAAGTCATCCGCAGTATGGCGAAGATAGAGTTCAATCTGCTGAGTTCTACTATGGTGGCTTTCGAAAAGTCTAGAAATAATGGGATGAATGAATAACTCTATATGGTAACTATATAAAGATGTCTTAAGAATAATAAATTGAAAGTAAGCTTCTATCTCGATTATTTGGAGTCATTATTTAAACTTTATGAAACTTCTGCTAATTTATTTAGTCTTTAGTTTCTCAATAATGCGGTCCAGAATAGAATGGTGCTCAAAAGTGTGAAAGCACTAAAAGCAAAAATTCGGTTATCTGCTGGAAAAATTCTTATTAATGTTTTTGAAATTTACTGGGTATTGTGTTGTCGAATTTCTTTATGACCGATGAAAAATCGGTGCAGTAAGAAGATTAAAGCAATAAATTGGTCTACAAGGCTTAGAGCTATCCTAAATGTCTCCTTCACCAGAACAATGCCAATTTAGAAAGAGTAACTCAACAAATATTAAGTTCACCCGAAAACACTTGAATATCCTACCCATATTGTATCATTTTTTTGGATTCCTCCGAGAAGCGTTATGAGGAGAAAGATATTCATGCAATAAGTAGATGAATTTGAGCTCAACTGGCTCCATACACGTCCGACTTCTTTTCATCATACTAAAAAAAAACCTCCTAATACACTGGGAAAATATGTAGAAATTTAGTAAAAGGCGAAATTAAAGCAATGATATTTAACTTAAGGTATCCGCCTACCTTTAAAACGCGATTTTCGGTCAAAAAATCGATTTTTTTTTCTTATTTACGGTCTATTATTAAAGCCTGATTTCTTAGCGTTCTAGAACAGTTTTAATTTTGTTTCTATCTTACATAGAACTTGAGTTATAAGCATTTTAATAATAGTCTGTGTCAAATTTTAGAACTGGAAGTAACATTCTGCTACCGGAAATGGAATTTTAATGTTTGTTTTTCATTGATATTTTACGTTATATTGCCATCAAAATATCTTTCAACATTCAACATGAATTTCCCAAGACCGAAAAGGCAAATGAATCTTTTAATGGTGTAATATGGCAAAGAGTACCAAAGGTAGTTTTTGTTAGTTTGAAAACTGTGAAATTGGGTGCATATAATGCAATTATACAATTTAACCGAGGACATCAAGGCTGTTTAAAAGTCTTAAATAAGCTGAACATTGAAAATCCGTGCTACTTCACGGTAAAGGGATACAAAAAGTTGGATTACAATCGAATCAGAGAATTGAAACGTTGTACAACACCTGTTAAATGTAAGCGTTGGAAAGTTTTAAAGGTCATCAGGAAGAAAAATATAACTTATTTAAGTAATACAGATAGTAAACTTTACAAATCAGTGGCCTTTTAATGTTAAATGTTTATTTAATTAGGTAAGTTTCTGGGTTGATATTCATTTTCTTCTTTTTCTCAAAATCAAGATTTTCATATTTTGTTTCAGCCAAAAACTGAAAAAAGTTATGTATTGAAAGAAAGTTATGTATTGAAAGAAAGTTATGTATATAATGTTAAGAAACTTTCATGGAATACTCTATGAAAATGAATTCAGGATTTGAACCTCTCCTATTGTTATAATGCGATTACTATGCATTTTATTGATGATAAAAGTCATAACTAATCACAAATGTGTACGTTTTTTCTGTATGTTAAAGTATGACTTCCTATACATAATTAATTTTCAGGATTATAATTGTGAGAGAGGCACAAATCCTAAATTAGATTCAATTCACCATAATAAAATTGACATAATTGAAATATCTCTATTTAAATTTCAGTTTTGATGTTTTGCACAAGTGCCATTTTACTGCTATTTTTATGTATTTTTTGAAATATTAAAACAATTATTAATTTATGCAAATTTTACATTGTATTTTCAGTTTTTAGCTATATTTTATAGTATGATGCATATAAAAAGTTATTTTTTCAATTATTTAAAAAAAAATCCTCTTCGAAGGTAGGCGGATACCTTAAGTTCATTTATGGTTTTTAAATACGACAAAAAATAGTGATTTCTTCCTGTAATAATCTGATATGGGCCTCTAACACAGAGGAGGGGGTGACTAAACCACGCAGATTTACATGCAGTTCATTGCTCTTAACAGTTGGAAAAAAAATCTAGAAAATATTTTGATTCCGGAAACACACACACATTAGGTTCAAAAACAAAATATTTTCCAAATAGAACCATAATATACATCTGTATAAGTTTTAGAAATACATGTTAACTCAAAAAAATTATCACCGTATTGTGTGTGTGTTTGTGTTTGAGATCAAAATAATGCACTACTGTCCAAAAGTTAACCCCATTTCCTAAAATACGAAAATATGTGCGTAAATATTTCTAAATTTGCTCGAAATAACTCGTGGAGAATTGCCTGTCGGAGGAGAAACTATGTCTTTATGCAAAACATTTCAGTCGATATATTCATGCGCAAAGATCTGTCACTTCGAAACGCAGCTAAAACGGCTCACTCGGCATAAACAGTTCAGACAGGTATCATACAATTCATGAGCGAAGGAATGTTGTTAATGATTAAAAAAACGAATGATGACATAAAGACTACATATTAACATGTTTGAGAAAGAAAAAATCATTGGAAAGCTCGTATCCGGAAGGTCATAAATTGGATTGTCTCGAATTCTGCATTTGCCTCTCTATGGCAGAATTTTCATATTGTAGGAAATGTTAGCCGACAACCAGGTCAATTAAGAATCATGAACTTTTGCCATGACCGATACCTGGTAACAATTACGCCACGAGAGTTGCGTCAGAAAACTGGGTTTAGCACTTACAGCCACTACAGGAGTATGAGTTTCGAAACAAACTGTTTACAGGAAACTCAGTCATGTTGGTCTCTATACAAATCTGCCTTCTTTGGTTGGTTTTATTACCGTCGCATAAGAAGCAACATGAGGGCTATTGGTGACGGATCTCTTAATTTTGAACCTCTGTCAAGTGACGAAGACGACACCCGAACTGGCATCTCCCTCGCCTAATTTTCACGCTATACCAACGGGAGGACTTTGAGCCTCAACAGATTTAACGTGTATCAGCCCCACCTACAATGCGGGTCTTTAGTAACTTTATGGCTCGAACTTACGACTCTACGAAAACAGCACCGGCAACAATTCCGCGACCATGACCACTAGGCTACCACGGCCACCAATCTACCTTCTGCTAACATCTGTACATAAACGCATTCGCTTAAATCGGAGTTTGGAAAATCACTACAGCAGTTTGGGACAGTGGGTCTATGTGATGTTCAGTGATGAATGTCACTTTAGTCAGAACACTGATTCTCACTAGCTGACAAAATGGTGAGATCGGGGAGCTCATTTTCATTAGGAAAATACATAGTTTTCTGTCGTGGGAAGTCATGATGTGGGTAGTATGATGCTTGATGGCCGATCAAGCTTCCATGTCTTCGAGATGGGGATATGTTGACTGGTGAAAGATACAGAGAGGAAGTTCTTGAGCTTTATGTTTGCTTCCTTTGAGGTGCAGTAAATCCTGACTTCATATTTGGGGATGTTGACCTGCCTTACTACCGTGAGAACCTAATCGATGACTTCCTTGATATCCAAACTATGAAACGCATTCCGTGGCATGCTCACTCACCTGATCTGAATCATATCGAGAATGTGTTTGATTATGTTTGAGAGACGACTAGCAGCTATTCCTCACCCCCAGAACTGAAACGAGCTCTTCCTGACGTTTTGAATTCTTTAAATTCATGTCATTCACAATGTTACAATGTGGGAAATTGCTGTCGTAATCCTAAGAATTGCTGTCGTAATACTGCAAAGAATCCTATATCTTCATCGTCTTTTTATTTCATTTGTCTTTCGTTAAAGCGGGAACTCCTCTTATGCCCAGTTTTCTTTCAAATCGTTTATTCGAATAATAAAAGTTATTATTATTCTATCTCATTGTTTTTCGATTTTATAACCGTTTTAAATTCGCACATATCCCGTTTCCTGCTATTCCGATTTAGATTTCCTTCGTTATTCGGATAATTACAAGCTATGCGTAACTTTTTGAATGTGGAGTATTTCTGTCTTTACAAACTAAAACTTGACGTGCAATTTGGAATATATCCGCTAGATTTTAACCAAGTCGAAGCTGAATGGAACCTTTAAGATCCAACAATCGGGTGTACGCTCAAACCCTTTGGTTGAATGATATTGAAACTAACGATAGAGGGCGCTAGGCACCAGATGTGAAAAAGAAAAAAAAAAGAGAATTTTTGTAAGTTCTGAGTGAGAGAGAGAAGGAAGATGTTAAAAAGCAAACTATGTTAGTGAATTTGATATACTCGCGAATTAGGATATTTACTTATAGTTTATGTTTGTTGTGTTGTGACATCTTAACGTTAATTAAAGAAATTGATGTCATTCAATTGACTTTATTTGTGTCTGAGTTGATATATTAGCCTCAACATCCTGACCTGATGAAGTGATGATGACCACCGTCTGACAGGTAGGAACTTTCGGTTTATTCTTTGATATGCGAAAGGGTTCTGCATGGACTTTTTTTTTCTTAGTTTCTAATTATTTCGTATTTTGTCACCGCCTCTGTCCAAGGGCATTCATAAATAAGCAATGAAAACTACCCTATTGAGTGTGCAATACAGATAGCCCTTTCATAACATGGATGTAAGGTTTCAATTTAATGCGAATTCGTGATAAACGAACCGGAGTAAAAGAGTCTAATATAATAAATCTTTAAATCTGATTCTAAAACTGTGCTGGAGTAAAATGAGAGTTAGAATAACGTATAGTATGAGGGCTTTCCGCAGTTCTCGAACCGTGTTAGAGCGGAACAGTATTATAGAACGGCCATGTTATACGGAGCTTATGGCCATGTTATACGTGTTATCAGCAAGAAGGAAGTCTACAAGTTCTTAAGACGTAACTTTCGGATTACAGCTGCCGTGTTGGAAAGTAGTTGTTCAAAGCTGAGAATGATAAAAAAAAATATTTAATGTAATAAGAAAGGCTATTCAGAATAACATTGATTTCCGGAGAAAATAATTTGTACGAAGATAAAGTACAATATTAGAGTAAGAATAATACAGTTGTATTATTTTTTATTTTACATTAACATATTAATATACAAGACTTTTATAGAGAATTTTAATATGCAATTTTCTTGATACAAATGCCTATGTAACATTCAGGATGTATGATTGGCCTTTAGTGACGAATCCACTACAAGACGAAAACCGCCGGCCACGAGTTTGCGACCATGGCCACTAGGCTACTGTTGCCATTGAAAACTGATATTTCCATATTTAATAATTTAATTACATTTTCTTATCTCTTCTCAATATTTTCCTTTTTAAATTATCAGGTTTTAGCTCAATATTAATAACTTTGGTTGTGACAGTGACGGATTATTAAGCTTAACCTAAACTTAATATTTTCATAAAGAGGTCATTATACACATATATACAACACACTCGTACAAAATAATAATCATAATGAATTAAAATTAGAATCAATCGACTTTGTATATAACGCTTTCTAATTTCTTATTAATATAAAGTCGGCGCAATGTAGCAAGTTAGTTTCATTTTTATAGGCAGACGTTTTTATAGACGTCCTGATTTAATATCATTTCGAATGCACGCTTTCCTATACTTAGTTGAACAAGCTGATTGTTTCTATATTGCACTGGTTGGAAGTAATTTGCATTCTGAAAAATTTCTACTGCTTTTATCGTTCCAACGTTATACTCTACAATTGCACTCCAGTAACCGATTCCTAGAAGCAGTATTTACTTTGGAGAAACTGCAAAGCTTCTGAGAGGAATAAAAACTTTGAGTGAAAACAAACTGGCTTTGAACATCAACCTTTATATTAGCATTAGTCAGGTAATAATGAGAACTTAAAAAAAAGCACAGAACATTAACAAACAGAAACGATTTTTGAAGTGAGAGCTAAAATGTTAGTAACCATTTCCCCTATGGAATAGATTTACTCAAAGATATTTTTAATCAGTTAATTTGAAGAACCTAAAACTCTTCGAAATGAAAACGATACTAACCACACCTCCTCTGCTATCAAATATCGAAGCTACCATACAGACATATCTTCCAAATATCTTTAAAATAATTGAATATCATATTTATAGAATTCCGAGCCAAGCTTCCAAACCGGACGAATCACCGTAAAATGCTAATAAATAAATAAATAATTTGACACTTTGTCATTTTAGGGTACTGTGCACCCTTAATCTGTGATTCGAAAATACTTAGAATTTGAGTTTGTCACAACGAAGAAGAAATACAAGCCACAATGAAAAATTATTAAAATAAAAAGACTGGCATTGAAATCTAAAATGCATTGAATTGGATTGCTTTTTGAAATAGCTATTAAAAGTGTTAACTCATTTAACATAAACGAAATGCTCTATTAGAGGTCTACGTTAAAAATGCTGATGTTTTTAGAATACTACCGTCAAAAGTCTATGATAGAATTCGATGCAAAATCGTATTATAATTATCAGGAAACGTATTTCATTGAAGTATGACTGGTTTCCTTATTAATAGTTTCCTCCAGTATTGCGTTTTTAACATGCAAGAGCTGGTCTTATGTATTGCATTACTGAAATGTAAATGCATATTAAATATCTAAAATAATGTACTGAAAAATTTAATTTTTAAGTAAATAAAAACTCATATGTAAAATACTAAGAATAATGAGATTTTGAATTGCTAAGAAAAATTCCTAAAATTTTAATAACTTCTTTTTGCTTGTTAAATTTTGTTGAAAGTATTGTTTTTTTTTTTTTAAATTTTTAGTAAGAATTTTTTTTGTTTACAGTCTTACATAGGTTTTGTTACAGAGCTACATAGATATAAGGCATTTTATGAATGAGACACATTTAAGTATAAATTTGATATACCTGATAAATTACTTGAAGGTGCAAAATAAAACGAATAGTTAAATAACAATCACATATAAAATCATGAAATTAAGATAATTCATAACATATAGTATATGATATGAATAATTTCGCTGAGATAAATAAAAGACATTTTTGAAGGTAGTAAACAAAATAATTTTGGGGTACATGCCGCCAATAAATGTTATGAATGAATAACCTCAAGCTGCTTATTTAAGGGATATTGTGCTTCCAATTTATTAATAATTCTTCATTTTTTATTAAATAGAATGTTTTAGTTATTTATTCAATAGTATTAATTGTTTACTTATGTTTTAAAAAAGCATAGATTCATCAGGATATTAAATATTATTGTAAAAATTAGTTCTCTATTAATTTTACACAATTTTCAGGAATAATTTTTTTTGTTTGTTTGGTAATTAACTTTGTACTTAGAAGCAACACGAGGAATATTAGCGACGGACCTCGAATATTTGAACCACAGTAAAATAGCGAAGATAACATCTGAGCTTACACTCCCCTCTCGAAATTTCTTAACTAACGGGATATTTTGGAACCTCATCGTATTTAATATCCACCAGCCCTGCTACACGGTAAATATCCATTAGAATCAGGATTTGAACTTGCGACTCGAAGATAACAATGCCGCCCACGAGTCCGTAACCATGATCCATCGGCTCCCGTGGCCATGAGTTAGGAATGGGAATCGGGGTATCTCACTGAAGTAAAGTCCATTTATTCTTCTTGTTTTCCTTTTTCTGAGAAATCTATGAATTTGACACTCATCACATTTGGAAAAATCGTCGGCATAACTTTTCCTCCAAATGAGCCTTTCGATTTCTTTAGAGCAGTTTCACCGGCGCAACTCTTTGTTTGGATTATTACTAGATTTTCGAAAAAAAATTGATGAATCAAGATCTTTTTGACGAAGCATTTGATTTTAAATGACGATACCAACTAAATACGGTACCAATCAAAACTAACCTACGAATCAGAGTCATATTTGCTTTGGCGTGTATGTTTAACAGATGGCTGGCTACACACGATGCATACACCAACTTGTCTTAGAAATTCCATCTTCCATCACTTTTTGAGCCACTTTTGTGATATTGCGATTCTCTATGATCTAATGTGTAAGACGCAAACTTGTGGGTCATGAGTTTAAATCTTTCTTTCTTTGAAAATAGTGGTGATAAATAATTAGGATTACTAGAATTAAATTCAACTATGTCCCAAAATTCTTATTTGGTTTAATGTGAATTTTAAAGAGCGAAAGAGCAAATTAAGTGTCGTCCTCGTCTTTTGATTGTGGTTTAAAACAATAAAATCTTCAAGTTCTTCTTTAAACTATAAAATTGGCACGGAACTAATTGACTTTAAGAGAAAAGGGTAAGTTCTTAGTAATTCAGAGACAATACTGACGTGAGTTACACAAGTTACATCGAAAATATCACGATGGAATGAAGAGCAGAAACTTCTCTCTCCTAGTTTTCACATCTGGCAACACGATTATGAAGAACTTCAGATCCATTCAGGCAATAGTAAACTTCATTATTACGAACAAAAGTCTTAAGTTGTTTAATGTAAATATCACCAGTCTCACGAAGCTTGTCTCCTTTGTCGATTGATCTATTAGAACCCTTAGGAACAGATGAAAAGAGATGCAACGAAATGAGGACTTTAATATCTCTATTCTAAAAAAATTCCCTCGGCAATTAAATTTTGTATTTATTGACTTGTCCAAAATTTTCTTTAATGTAATTAAGCAAAACAATCATTCGTGACACCAAACATATATTTCTCAAATTGTTTTTTTTTTATTTCAAAGCAAAAATAAATAAATAAAATAAAATAAAAGACATCGTTTGCATCAGTATTTCTGTATGCTTCCATTTCTTTCGGAATACTTGTGATTACACGCAAAATAAAACTTACCAACAAAAATGTAAAGATTTAACAGAATGAGCCATAACCATTTACTTTCTCACAGTTTTTTTTATAGCAGCAGCTGCTGTACCTGAAATCACCGCTCTCCTTTCTCTTGGCGACGAAAATTCCCCGTCTTGGCGCTGCCTGCGGCACTCTATGTCGCGGCGTCTTTCTGCAACCCTCCATTCGGAAAAACGGTCCCTATCAGCGTACACACGCATGGAACGGCGAGACGACTGCTGTCAGTGGGAAAACAACAACAACCCAGCATGAGGAAGGAGAGAGGATGCAGATGACGTGCTGCTTTTTTTAGGAATACCTATCCCCCGTTTTGATCACCTTCTCGGGTAAGCATTACTTTCATCACCATCCCTTGGGTGATCGTTCTCTTTCTCTCGCTCTTTCCATCACAAAGGCATCGCACCCTGGGCCTATGGAGATTTGGAAACTGTTTGACCTTCTTGGTGTGTTCGGAAGTAGGTTTCTCATCCAACACTGTCCTATATGACATAATACTCGTCTCGTGACAGAGTTTGACTTGGCTATTAACCGACTCATATAAATGGGCTAAATATGATAATTATAAGATATATTGGTTTGATGGGTGGTATAAAATGCTTTAGGTTAGTTATTAAATAATAATGATGTTAGATCGCATCATGTCTTACTCAATATCATGTTATGCTGGAAAAAAATTGATTTCGATCAATTACTTTATGTATTTTATTTAATGAGTAATAATTAAAACATAGTACAATAAATTAAAATTTACTTTTGTTTATTATGAGAGAGATATCATGTAGTTAACATTAAGTCATGTGACTTAATTAATATTTAATTAGTAACAATTCTGTATATCATTTATTTTATTGATAAATTACTTTATGCATTAAAAACAATGTTTAGAGAGGAATAGGAAAGTTATATGTTAGATTGATTTTACTGTATTGCGATAATTTCATACAGTTTGACTAATATTTGACCAAGCAGCTGTAATACATGAAATAAATTTCCTTTAAATGCATTGAACGTAGAGTATCTTCTGTAGAATGAAAAGAGAAACTTGTTAATTAAAGCAAAATACTTGGGTAATGGCTCCTAATTATTTTGTTTACATGACCTAATTTTGTGAGCTAGCTTGGTGCAAGAAACTCGTTCACAAGTAAATAATATTTGCAAAGTTAGAAATGTATTTTTACACGAACTCTGGTGTATTATGTTGATGTTTTCTTTCCTTTTAAGTTCTTTATATTTTGTTAGCATAAATTTCAAATGATATTGAGGTTATAATCATTTTTAAAAAATATCAACAATTTTGCTTCAGAAATATACTTTATTCTTATTCTGTTACACACACACACACACACACACACACACATATATATATATATATGTATATATATATATATATATATATATAAACATTTTTCGAAAGTGGACTGGTCGTATGATTATCGCTTGTTTTGAGTTCGTCTATTGCATTGTTATTATAATGTAAGCTTCATTTTAACAAAATCTCTATTTAAAATATTGATAACAATATACTGATAACTGTTCGAGAAGTCAATTTTTTAAAAATAGTCTTCAAACTTGATAATTTTTAACATTTCGGAGATAGCGGAAATGCTGCGTGAAGTGAACAGATTTAATTAATAATTTGAGTATATTTTATGAGATGTGATGTAAGGCTAAAATAAATATTTATCTTTAACTATTGTACTATTAGGTATTGTGATACAAAGAATACCAAATATATGGATGAAAATTATAATGTTATTTATGTCTAAAAGTTTTATAATGAAGAGCTAATCTTGATTCTTAAGTAAACTTTTTTAATCGAATGAATAAATTGTTATTTTCGAATATTAAGGAAAAAATAATACGTACATTTGTTTCAAAAATAGCATAAATGATTTAAAATGTTATTGATTCTAAGGTGGCACTTGTTTCGACTTCTTGACAATAATTTTCTCGTGTGTATTTATTTAAAATGTTGGAAAAAGGGAACTTTTAAACAAAGCATTTTTAATCTACTGTTATAATATTTATGCATTATTGGTGTGGAATTCAATCGTTGTCGAAAAACTTTTATTAAATGTATGTTAAAAAAATACATAATAAATGATCAAGTGAAATGTTCACGTGACTTACTGTTTACTGTTATGCGGCGTCATTGAGAAGCACTGTGAAACATAATGATTAGAAATTATGATTATGAAAATAATTTTTAATAAGAAGTAAATTTGTGCATACTCACTTATTTAAATGAAAAATATGTGCATTTGAAAAAGTGAGTATGCATAATTTAATTCATATCAAAGATAATTTTATAGATTTATATTCCTGGATTACAATATTGTTCTTGTCGAATACTGAAAGAATAACTCTCAGCTACATTGTTTTATTTTAACAGCAAATGCAAACGATACTGGCAACATGAAGTTTAAACAACTTTATTTTATGTTCTTGAAAGTCACTAATCATACACGTCAGATATTTTTATATTGATGTATTGATTTGGATTTTAGCTTTATTTTCATGAACAATAACTTTGAAAGTTGTGCGGAGAAAACAAAATAAATCTTCATAATTAAGTATTATGCAACACAGAATACATTAAAAATTATACTTAATTTTATAAATTAATGGAGTTTGATTTAATTAACAATTAAAAATGCTTATTAATTAATCATAAATGTATTCGACATTTTCAAGTTTATTGCATATAGATTTCAATATTATGATTTCATGATTACGTAAATTTATAATATGCTTCAAAATTACATGGGCTTCTTAAAGCTTTCAAGTAGTTATAGGAGGTAATTATGAATATTTATCTGTCGACATATCAATTTCTGATTCATGCCTTTACAGATTATTTTCCATCCGTCCTGAAAAGATATTATATCACCTTGTTAAATTTCGATATTTTCGCATTTTTATAATTTTATTTTTATTTGGCAGTGAAAAAGAAAATAAGACCTGAAATCAACTAAAAGATTAAAAAGTACTTTTCAAGCTAATGTCTGTTCTTTTTTTCAGTTATATTTAGAATAGTTATTATTTAAAAAATCAAGTTAAAAAAATATTCAAGAAAATTATTTGAAAATTTAATTTCTGTCTCCAATGTATTCGAATAATCCAGATTCTCTTTGTTATAAACATTTTCTTTTTTCCATGAAAGGAGATATAACCCGGAAACTTTGCTTAGTTTTTGTGAAAAAAAATAAGGAATGTATAAATGTGTACAGTGAAATAAAATAAGGAATATACAATATGTATATAATGAAATAAAATAAGGAGTATAAAAATTAGTGCAATGAAATAAAATAAGGAATAAGCAAAATCTTTTTTACATAAAAAGGTTGCATTTTATTAATAATTTCTGAAAAAAAAATTAAACAAAGGAGTCAGTTCTTAAAAGTTTTTAGTTTCTCATAAGACACTTTTAACTGTATATACACATTACAATGATTTTATTTCATTTTATATATGTGTAAAGGCGAGATAAGTTCTAATTATTTTTATCAAAAGTCCATTTTAAATGTTTTGTCTAATGAACATTTTTTTTTTATTTAATGAAATGAAATTAATGATAAAATTTGAAAACATCAAAAATAAATTTCTTAATCAAATTGTGATGAAGAATTATTCGAACAAAATTTTTTTTGTTTTTGTTTTTAAGAAATTTTCAGATATTGAGCTCAGTTATTTCAAAATACGAAGGTGCACATTTTTGATGTTGTTTTAAATCCTTAATGAATGTTTTAAATTACTATAATTCTCGAGAGCATATAAATTTTTCGCAGATTATCATAGATAATACATAATTATTTTTATTATTTATTTTCATTCAAAATCCAGCTATCATTTCCTTTAAATTCCATCACAATGTTATTTATTTGTTCTGTTATCGAGGAAACAAATATTGTTATTTTAAAATGCATGCTGCACTTTCTTTTTTTAAAAAAATAATTAATCATAATAAATGTTCTTTTCAAAATTTTGACGTTACTATTTATGTATTTTTTCAAAAGATGGTAAATTATGTGTTTAATATGAGGAATTTTTGTTTTAATTCACTTTGTATTATCCATTGGCAAAGCATTGTTTTAGAACAATCGATTCGTTAGTTATTGCTTGCAAGACAGACACTGTGAACGTTCTTTTTTCACACAAGTCCATTATATAAACACAAACACAGCGCTGGAGTTCCGTAGCTGTTGTTCCAAATGGAGAGAGAGAGAGTAACAGTCAGCTGAGTCACAGCATTGCAATTTTGACAACTTAAACTTCGGAAGCGTCATCACTTCGCAGCTTGCAAGACATCTGTTGACGTTCAAGGTCATTCTATAAATCAACAACGATTTACGTTGTCTTTTTTACTTCTTCGAATGGCCAAAATATTCTCATCACATCAAATCATCCTTCTTTGGAATGAACGACGAGCTTCTTTTTATATACTTCTACCGTTGTGAAAGCAGAGCTATTGTATGCAATTCGATGACACAAAATTCGGTTTCAGAACTCGAATTTTATGTTATACCTGTCCTTGTTTGAATAAATATCACCGCCTTTGAAACGCAAAATTGATAATTTGTCACTTTCAATTTTTCCATGGATGACTTCACTTCAGATCATTCTCGTCGCATCGAATGTTGCGTAATACGATGATGCTATCGTATTCTGCAGTGGCAGACGTGTCTGCATGAGAATAATTTGATTGCCGTGTTTTCTGGTATGCCCGAATTGAAATTAGTATATTATTATTCGAAAATGCATCGCTTACCTTGTTTGAATCTGAAATTGAATACTGTCTGAAACATAACCATTGTGCTTGCTTCTTCACTGTGAAGCACATCTTGATTGAATGTTTTCATTTTTATTCCACTCGTTTAACATCTTATATATTATACTTTAAGTTTGACAGATTTGGTTAAAGATTATATCCAGCTATATATTTTATCTTTTTATGACCCTGATTTTTTTCCCGGCATTTTTTTAACTTTATAAGTTAATGCATCTGATTTTTTTCCCTTCATCGCTCGTAGAACTATAGATTTAGATAATTGTTCTGTTTTATAAAATGCATTGCTTTTATATTTTGTACTTACCACCATATCTAGCTACAGAATTAAAAGCCATTAATTAATTAACTACCTATATGGGATAATAGCCTTTGTTGCTTTATTTCCTTCAAAAATCAACCAATCAATCAATCTAACTAACCTTATTTTTCAGGTATTTCATACTGAGCACATATTGTAGAATAAGTTATGAATGCGATCATATCATCAAGATATTTCCTAATTAATATATGCTGTATAAGTTAGTGAAATTAAGTATTTGATTTAATTTACCTAAACTGAGGTCGTGTTAGAGATGCACAATTATTGTAAAATACAGTATTTTTTTCCTTTTTAATTTCGATATCATATCAACGCATGAGAGAAGCATTAATGTACGACTAAAATTTTCAAATGCCATTGAGACCTTTTAGCCTTTTTTATAAATCAAAACATGCAAGACAGTATTCGGTAAGAAGAAATGAGAGGCCTTTTGGCTTCACTCCAGTCATCCTTGTACAGTACTCGCCACTGTTGAAAGAGTAATTTTGCAATAAGAACTTTGAGATTCATAAGATTAAAAATTCCTTTTATTTCATCTCCCTCTCCCACACCCAATCGTATGTCGATTTCGAACATGTTTTCATCCAGATACTTGATCGAGGTTCAGAATTACGAGGTCCATCTCCAATAGCCCTTTGCGTTGATTGCAGTGCACATTACTAAAGCCAACCAATCGTACAGATACTAGGTCAGAGATGGAGAGTATGTGGCCGTAGAATCCACATGTGAGCTCCTGATTCGAATCTGAATGAACTGAAATTTCATATAAGAAATTCTTTCAGTTATATTATGATACGTTAGGTACAAATACGGTATACGTCAGGTTTGGCCCCATCCATTAACGATGAAGTTTTCTGTTAAATTCCGTGCATGACAATTGCTATGTTAAACCAAAACACCACACATATTAATTCGGCAAAAAAAAAAACGAACTTGGGGTCAAGGTGTATACTGCATCTTTCAGTTCAGTACACTGAAGTGTATTTGAATCCCTGATTATTGCCTTAAGCTCCAAGTGTTTCCACGATTGTGAAATGTCTGTTTGAATTTGATCTTTAACTTGCTCCGAAGATTTGGAGCCCTGATCACCCATTGTACCATGTTAAACCTACGATATTCGATGCAGATTAAGAGAAAGTTTGGATGTTTAGAATCTATGAATAGAAGTAGGAAATTCTTTAACTTTTTGAATATGATCGTATTTCGCTATTGTTGAATTGGACCAATTACCACGTGTAAAATAAACATTCTCAATATGTTTCTCTCAGCGTTGTATTTAGAGCAGGTTAGGATGAAGTGTTCACTTGCCTCCAGTTCTCTACAAAGAGTAAAAAGGGAGGAATCTACCTACTAGAGTTTATAATGTTAATCATTTAAAAGTAACTTTTTTGGATCGCATCGTACTAATTAGTACTTCTGTAAATCTATTTTTTACCCCGCTTGAATATTTAAATTTTCCACGTGAGACATGTAGTTAAAATTTTTATGTCTGATGCTTTTTGTCTATTTTCCTTTTTAAATGAGATTGAAGATATTTTGCTTATACTCAAGGAATAATAATCCAAGGATCTGGGTAGCATTTTTGCAAAATTGTCAACTTCGTTAAAAACAATTCCTTTGAGTACAGGGATCAAAATTAGAGTTATTGCATCCAATCCCAAAATAATATTACCTATTGTCAGTTACAGTTGAGCCTTATTTAGTTATTAAGTATGTTTTTAATGATGTCCTGTTTATGCGCATAAGAAGTTTGCTTAAACTTTTTTCTGTATACATAGGCTTCAAAACCAACTGATATTCGAGATCAACTGATGCTTTCAGTATCTGAACCTGAATATAAATGAGTAATTTCGTGATATAAGTCCTTGTAGTAGTTAGTGTTTAAAATTATTAACGTCACACTGAGAAACAACACGAAGGCTATTGGCGTAGTGTTAAAAGAAAAGTCTCTTTCATATGTAATTAATATTTCTTGAATGTTGAATTCCAGCTAGAAAAAGTGTCATTCTCTAGTCTACACCATCAAAGATGGGTGAACTAAACATTTTTAAAAAAAACTAGTCTTTAATTTTTCTGTACATTTTTCTTCAATATCCACGGTACATTCTATTTTAATCTTATCCTGAATATAATTCAGATATAAAAATGGGAAATGGTTTAATGAAATAACGCTGTTTCATATAGATAAAAGCGTAACAATTTATCAATATCTTTATTTTAAAAAAATTATTTTATCTTTTTTAAAGATGATATTTCGCCAAAAATATTTTGTTATTTATTGCGTTGTTGATTTCATTTTTCGCAAAAACATTTATACGATAACTTCATCTTCGTCTTCTGAATAATACTACTTAACCCATAAAGTTAATTATTGGAGAAGAATAGGATTTTTTTTTACATAATAGAATAAATCAGTTAGTAAATTAATTTACTCAGAGTATCAAATCAGTTTTTTGCGGCGAACAATTTAAAAGAAGATATTTAGTTATAAATTAGTTTATATAGAGAGCAGTTAATGAGTTTGTTCATTATAGAAGTAAGTCTACTTATTCACGGTAGTAAATTAGCTTACATATATAGTAGCAAATCAGGATCTGTTGCAATACACGTCTGGATTGGCCCCATTTGTTTTGGCGATGAGACTTTTCATGCTAAATTTCGTTCTTAAATACTGCACATTTTAAATAGGCAAAAAAAAAAAAAAAAAAAAAAAAAAAACCCAATTTGGCTAGAGGGCATATACTGCAACTAAGCTAAATAGTAGCTCGTGCATAGAAGAAAATTAAAATTTACACATATTAAATTGGTAAACATTAATATAAAAGCTGGGGTCTTTCAAAAAACATACATTTTGAAGTGTAGCTCATAGTAGTTTA
Source organism: Nephila pilipes (assembly GCA_019974015.1). NCBI lineage: Eukaryota > Metazoa > Arthropoda > Arachnida > Araneae > Nephilidae > Nephila > Nephila pilipes. The sequence goes on from BMAW01089744.1 coordinate 33,867, forward strand.
TTGGATATAATCTTTATTTAATTTATTATTTATTGACGTCGCACTGAGAAGCAACACGAATGCTATTGGTGACGGTTCTCGTAATTTTTAACTTCAGTCAAGTGACGAAGACGACACCTGACCTGGCACTTCCCTCTCTAAACTTCCACACCATGCCCAGATTTAACATGCTTCGCCCCTATTAGGACTACTAGGCTACCGCTTAGAGATCACTCAGAACATTTAATGCAGTTTTATTGGATTGCAAAATTAACTTAATACAATGTTATTGGATTATGTTGCACTCACAGGTGCCATATAGGATTAGTTATTAATTCTGTGAGTGTGTGGATTTGCTCCGATGTCTTGGTTTTATTTTTAGAGTTAAATATACTTAGGTGTGGAAGTAGAAGAGTATTATCTGTAATGTCTTCTGTATTGCCTGTGACGCAGTATCAAAACAATAAATGTAGGTTAAAATAAAGTAAAAGGTACAGGATGGCGATTTTGGCAATTTTTAAAGTTGGTCGCCAAGCCATCTTATGATTATAAAAAGATTAATATCGTTTAAGGTTGGCAAAAACTTTTTACCAGAATTAAATCGTAACTGTGGCAAAAAAAATTTTAGGGTGCCCTTTAATGTGTTTTAACCAGCAAATGATATCTGATTAATTGTCGAATTTGTAACTTTTTTTCCTAAAACGGGTTAGTCGTCCAAAAAGTATAAAAAAAACATCTTGAAAATGAATTATTAATGCATGTTTTTTTTTTTTTTTTTCATTTCATAAACTGTATGAACATAAACAATTCAACTATGTTCTGAACAACTGAATAATATTTTGATACGTTAAATAGAATTTCTTAAAAATTAAATTCTACGTTACCGCAAGTATAAATCTGAAATCTGTCGAATTGAGAATGATAGATTTGTAGAATTTAAATCTACGCTCAATCTTTCGAATTATTTTGTAAAAATCGTTTGTTGTGTCTCCTTTAAAACCCACTTTTTACTGTTCATGAGGCTATTAAGCAATATTGTATATTTTAAACTTCTTAATCGAATGTCACTTTGTATCGGTAACTTAAGCTTTCTCTAACGAAACATCTATAGAATTTTAAATTGATCTAAATTTCCAAAGAGAGAAATTCTAGAATATTTTATAGAAATGTAGTTCTGTATACATTTTAGTACAGCTACTTTTTTCTAATAAAAATTAATAACATAATTTTAATAAATACATAAAATTTATATAAAAAATGTTAGTAATTATTTTAATAAGAATGCAGGACTTTTTTTTTTCTAATACAAAATCTGATTGGTCTTTCTTTATCATTTTTTACCAGAATGAGAACAAAAATGAGTGCTTAAAGATCATTTTTATTTGGCGAATGGTACTAAAATCCAGCGGAACAATTTTTGGATAAAACTTATCGATACTCTTCCTTTCGGAAACTTTTTTTGTTACAGTTTTATTAGGAAGTGAGGCCGCGGTGGTGGCAGAGTGGTGACCTTGTGGTTATGGCAGCGGTTTCTGTTGAGTCGTAGGTTCGAGTCTTGATGCCATTAAAGACCCGTCGTGTAGCCGGGGCTAAGTAAATCTGTAAATGTACGTTAAATCTGTCGTAGCTCTAAGTCCTACCGTTGACGTGCTGTGGAAGTTATGAGAAGGGATCCCAGCACAGGTTTCGTCCTCGTCACTACGAGGTTCGTCGTCAATAGCCCTCGTGTTGCTTCTAGTGTGACATTAATAAAACCATCCAACCAACTATTTAGATGTAAAATACATTTTTTTTATTCTAATTCTCATAGGTTTTTTTTTTTTTTTTTTTTTTGAAAAGCATGCAATTTTCTGGAAAATTTTCAGTAAAATACTAAAGTCTGTCTAGATCATATTTTTTTACGAGAATTATAGTTTTATTTTCTTATTATGAAAAGTTGAGGTACTCTCTCTTATTAAAAGGCATTGAAAATAAACAATATTATACCTTTCTCTCTTCTGAAAGTTAATTTAGTCTTTAACATACTCGTACGTTTAAAACAGAATTACATCGGTTCTCGGGAAACATGTGTAAAAGCAATACTTTTCCCTTATCCAGAGATAGAAAAACTTCCGGGAACTGAAAAATAGAATGCTTCTCAGAATTAGGAATTGAATTTTCTTTCCTGCCAAATCCTATTTTCTGGTAGAAGGTTGTTCGTCAATGTGCGCGTGTCGTTATCTGCAACACTCACTGCATTAAACGTGACATCGTCAGAAGTATAGAACTCTAATGGGTGATTGTCGCATATAAACATTTCTTGCTCAACCCAGCAATGTTTGCGCATTTTGAAAAATCTTTCATCCCCTCAGCAATGAATCCCCGAAAAATTACTTGTTTTATTTCGTGGGATTGATTGATGATTAATGTCAGATTTAAAGCAACACGAAAGCTATTGGCAGCATGCCCAAGTGGCCGAGCCTATCCAAAATAGTTAGAGCTACTAACTGGCCTCCCGGAAGACAATCACCCCCCCCCCGCAAAGAAATACTTTCAACAATAAAAGGTAAGATATAACATGAACAAATAACATAATATTGGAGATGGATCTCGTAATTTTGAGCCTCGATCAAGTGACGAGGGACAACATCTTAAATGACACCCCCTTTTTTAACTTCCACAGCACACCAACGAGAGGACTTTGAGTCCCGACAGATTTAACGTACATCAGCCCCGCTACACTTCGGATCTTCAGTGGCATCAGGATTTGAATCCACGACTCGAAGATAACAACGCCAACTACAAGTTCGTGACCATGATCTCTATGCTACTTTTCTATGATTGTGCGCGTTTAATGAACACTTCGGGATGCATATTTCTGCCCGACAGTAAGGTCTGTTAATCAAAGCCCGATGCATAATTCTGAACCACAATCAAATGACGAGGTCGGCACCTGAACTAGCACCACACCCTCCACATCTAAGTCACTCTAGCGTGATTATTTTCATCCACGATGGATTCAACGTGCATCATCTCCTCACACGATAGAAGGACTGACCCGAATCTGCGACCCTCAGTTGCGAGTCTGTTACTCTACTAAGCAGGCTTCTGTGGCCTCATTGGCAGTGTGTGTACGCATGCGTAAATAAGTAAGCAATAGAATATGCTTTCATATCCGAGAGGGATGCGAACGGCTTAAAATGTTTGGTAATCAAAGTTTTTATGCTTGAACATGCGTTACTCAAAAAGAAGCAAATATGTCCTTAAGTCTGTTGAGGTGTACTGTGTGTGAACTTATCTTTTTTGAATGAGCGACTCGGCAGGGATGTGGTCATGGTCACGAGCTCGTGACGGCTCATGTTTCAGCCGAGCCCCGTGTTCGAATCATGTTTTCTCTATAGACCCTTTGTGTAGAGAGGCTAATGCACGTTGAATCTGTCAAGATCTGACGTTGGAAAGCAAAGTCCTCACGTTGGCGAGAGAGGATGTGAAGAGGTGGGCTGCCGGCTCAGGTGCCGAACTCGCTCTCTGACCATAGTTTAAAATTACGAGATATATTGTCTGTGGTATGTGTGTACCTATGTATTTAACAGAAATAAGCAGCCGGGAGTTTTCAATGAACAACCAAAACTTAAAAATAATGGCGCAATTAGAATAATAAGTATTACGTTGGAAGTTAAAATAAGTACCTTTTTGAATGGTCATAAATCCATACAATAATTTTAGGCCTAGAGGCACTATACAGGGTGTTTCGAAACTCATGAGCAAGAATTTAAAGGGTGAAGAAAGCAACCAAACAATCAACTTTCAATGCGCAAAAAGAGAGCAAGCGGTCAACCGCTAGACGCTGTAATGGAAAGCACAAGGCGCGAGTTTTCTAACACATCGTCATTATCACACAAGCTGTGCTGCTCGAATTGTTTGAAAAGCTACTAAAGGAAATTTTTTATTTGATTCGCGTTTCAGGTTCAAAAACCAGAAGAGAAATAATGCAATGCATTCAATTGAGGAAATAGTATGAAGTGAACTGTTTTTGATACATTTAGAGTGCTGCATTCTTCTAATGTTCAAGAATAGGGTCAAATTCAGCTCACCTTTTTAGAAAAAAAAAAGTATCGAAACATTGTACATTATCATATTTTTTAACCAAACTAGTGCATGACCATTTAGTTCAGTACACGGTTTTGTTTTTGAATCAATATATATATTCTTATATGAAACGTCTTTAATACTTTTCTATTCTACAATATCTGATGCAGTTTGATCTTTACACGTTAAGACTCCCATCTCCACCATTTTGATTTCGTGAACTAATTCCTAAAATAGATTTGCTGTTTTCCTCCTTAAATCTAGACTATTGTGTTTACATGAATGTGATAAAGTGTGCGAATGAGAGAATAACACAGATAAAAACGAGTTTTTAAACATGGGTTTTCTTTTCAACTTCACTCTTTACATGACATAATTTTTTATATCAAAAATTTAAAGAGAAAAAGGGAAAGTTGAGTCAAATTAAATTTATTCAATAATTAGTTTTAATAATTTATTTTATAACTTGACGTTTATTAAACGTCACAACGCATTCACATTGTAATCAATTAGAGTTATGTTTATTTAAATACTCAGTTTCAATCAATTAATTTTTATTAATTATAATTTAATTGTCGTATTATCGTCCAAGACAATCGTGTATAGAAAATTTCAGCTCAATTGAGCGCTTTAAAATACGAGAAAGAAAGCTTCTAAAGTTTTGACCCAGACATAGTTACAATGTGAGTAGAAGAAAATCCATTAAAGATATAAAATTTTATATCTATTTTGAAAAAAATATTTTTTTTTTACATATTTTCAGAAAGTTTCTAAATCTATTAGACGCAGTGTGATAAGGGGATATTTGCATTAATGTTAGCATACATTTATTTGAAACTGCGTTCCAAAATATCAGTTTTACTGTTCAGACAAAAACTGACTTTATTTTATACAAATATATTTAGTTAGGATTAAATTAAAGCAGCTCCATCGAACACTTCAAATGTCTTTTATGTTGCAAATAATAATCAATATAACCATATATGAAATTATACTAATTAATGGGATGAGAAAAGCTTAATTTTCTGATTTCATTATATGCATTCATTATATGCATCATAAGGATGGCAGCTACAAATCTTTTTAATGAATTTCTGTGAATGTAATGTATTTTTAAAGAAAGGTTTTATAATGTTGTTATTAGAAATGCAGTAAGAGGAGAAATATGTATTCCAAAAATATTGCTTCACTTTTCTGGTTCTAAGAAATTATTTTAGAAATCTTTGACTATCAAGAATAAAACAGCTTTCATCCAAACCAATGCTTATTTAACTATACAATGAAAACTGATGGCGAAATAGTAACTATTTCTCCGGGAAACCTTTCAGGGGAAGGTTTTATTAGAAATGTGTGTTGCAATGAAGAAAATTCGGTGAAGTAATATAATTATACATTTCTCTTCCAGAAATTAAATTAGCTGCGAAAGCGAAATAAGTTGAAAGCTTTTAACCAAGTTGTTTCACAAAACATTTGCCATAATTTCTTATGCAAGGGAATGTCTCAAAAATTTCTGCCATTGCTACTGGATATAGTGTCTCTAAAATAATGCAGAAGATAATTATGCTTTTGGAAAAGTGAAGTGATTAGTAGTCGCACATACATTATTAAGTTATTCATTTCAAACTTTCTTATTTTTCGTTTATATTCCACAGCTTAGTCATAATGAAGAAAGAGAAGCATTTTTTTAGTAAAAGAAAAAAGATTTATTAATTTTGAACAAAGTATTTGAGACTAATATTTTTCTGAAGTTAAAGAAGTAAATCCAAACTTAGACAAATAAATTTGTTTATTTAAATATTTAATGATAAAACTATTTTAGTATGATGCTACAATAGTTCTAAAACTTTGATAAAGAGTGCTCTGAAAAGATATATATATATATATATGTATGTATATGTATGTATGTGTGTGTGTGTGTGTGTGTGTGTGTACCTGAAATAAATTTTTCTATTAGTATCATCTAAAAATGATTTAAATAACACATCTGCATGAAGGAGGGTCCAAAAAGATTAATTTCAATATCATGTTTAATTACAATAAATTGAACTATAATCATATTTCTATGAGAGATAGAGGATTCCATTCTTTTGCGATTAAGTTTGTCGGGGAGGTTTACTTTAGAATACTAATTGTCTTCATTATCATGAACTAATAGATGTACCTCAATTTTTCCTAGGTAAAATTTTAGAACAAGACTTAAATTGATTAATTGTATTTAAGCGTCGCACTAGAAGCAACACGATGACTATTGGCGATGGACCTCATACTTTTGGACAACAGTCCAAGTTGCAAAGGCGATATATCTGAGATAACAATCTTCTCTCCTAACTTCCACATCTCGCTAATGATAGATTTAACATTTATCAACTCTTCTACACACGATAATCTTTGGAAGAATTGATGGACTTGAAATGAAATGACTGGAATGGAAGTCGTAATAATTTTTTAAAAATAAACTTGATCATTTTTGTAATTTTAAATCTCATCTTAAGGCTCCCGTCTGCCAGCCATTTTGATGCAATGAATGTAATGTTAATTCTGTGGACTTTCTATTACCATAGTTATGTCTTTACTATTGATCAATAAAGTGCATCCGAAAGAGCAAAAAGCGAAGGAGGGTTGTTTGGGATTACGTTTTTCCTCCGATTTTTAAAAATTGTGGGTTTTCCGAACTTTAAAAACTGTTCGAAAATATTTTAGAATATCGGAAAGAAAATGTAATTCCACAGAAACCTTAATTTTTTTTTCTGCTTTTTCAAATACACTTTTTTGCATTCAAATAGATAAAATAGTAAAGATTTGAGAACGGTAGATGAAATTCCATAGGATTAACACTACGCCCTTGAAATAAAAATGGCCGGCACACGGGATTCTTAAAATAATTAACTTTCTTTTATAACTAAAAGACTATTCCTGTATCTTATAAGGAGTATAAAGACTATATAATAAGTTTAAATGACCTATTCAGAAACTGCATCAAAGGATCTCCGTACTAAATAAGTTAATTAAAATCAATTAACGCCGTGGTTTTATTCAAATTATTCATTAAAAATAAATTCCAAATAGAGTAAAAATCAACAACAATTTAAAAAAACAACAACCATTATGCGTTATTGTTGATAATATTTAGCATTTATTTATAAACAAGGTGTATATCAGTTCTTAATACAGGAAACTAAGGGGTACGGCGATTCAAAAGTTTTATGTATAAGAATAACTGCGTTTCTTTTTTAAATGCCCCCATTTGTTATTCAGAGTTATGTGCTTTATATTTAATTTGTTTAACTTGAATACTATACGGATAATTAACTGTATATATTATTAGTAAAATATTACATATTCATCAAAAGTCTCTCAAATTTCATATCATATTTGTTGTTCAAATATGATATGGAACTATGCATTTAATAAGGACGTTAACTTATTTTAACGTAGGGACATAATGTCTGCTTGAAAACCTTTTGGCGTTTCTGTCTTATGAACCACCAAATGGGCTATTGTTTTAGTTGGATCATTTTTGGCGTACCTTATCACTTCTCAATTTTTGTACCGTTTGCTTCAATTTAAATTACATTTAGCTTAAATATATTCAATTTAATAATTTATTGTTTGCTTTAATTACATGTAGCTTAAATACGTTCAATTTAATAATTTATCGTTACCTTTAATTTTATTATCGGAAAAGTTTACTATTATACGTTTTTCGATATTTCATCCCCTACTTTAATTCTTATATTTAATTGAGTAATTTAATAATTAATTATAAAAAAAAAAGCGCACCTGGATAAATCTGTTCTTCGTAAAACTTTGTATAGAACGTTTTTTTATTTTTATGTTTATCAAAAACAATCTTTAGCTCCCCATCATCCCACTTGTAGAGTCGGATACAGTAGGTGGTTACTTTAGAGAAGTACACATTCTAATAAGAATGCTTAAGGCATGCATACTGTTAATGTTTCTTGTTGTTCACTTAAGTTTGCTCTATTTTTTTACTTTTACGTTCTGTAAGTCAATTTTTTCATCTTCCAAAGGTCTACATTCATTTCCCAAAATTATTTATGAAAATATGCAAGAGTTGAAGTGAACTGAATTTTCCAGTTTAGTATACAAAATGGATTCTAGAGAGAGAGACATTGGATAAAAAAATATTAATATCATTAATTGAATTACTCCTTGAAAAGTAGTACCCGTCATTGTAGCATTTGCAGTTTTAACTGGGATTTCATTAATTTTTAGGCTTGGGTATTACTCGCTTCGCAAATTTCAATTACAACTTACATATCTTACCTTTTCTTTTAATTAATCTATTTACCTCAAGTTGAGAAAACATTCATTTCAGTGAAAAGAGTTATTTATGAGATTGTTCTTTTCTTCGTCATTTGTAAATCTAACTTTCTATGAGCTCCGAAATTAAGATAGTTGTACGAAATAAAACCAGGCCTTGTAATTTAACCAAAATAATAATATTGTCATTTAAATTTGTATAATTGTCAATCTAAGCAGTATTTTAAACTCTATAAATTTCCACTCTGAGCCAACAAGAGGAAATTAAGCTTTACTGAATGATATAGGTAACTATATATATATTCTTACTATTTTATATCGTCATCAGACTTGATATCTATTAATCAAAGGCTACCATGATATGCAACGGTAAGATTGTTGGGAATCAAATCGAGTATTTTTTGTTTAAAAAACGTATATGTTGGCAATCTTCAAACATTCCTACAAAATATCTTAATGTATATTTTACTGAAAAATAAGAAAAATTATTAATAAAATTTTGTTGTTTGGTTTTTATATTTTGTATTGGGCTTGATTTTTCTTAAAAAAATTGTCATATTAAATTTCTTACTCCAGGTTCCAATTTTATATTTTTCCTTTCAAAGTTTATTTTTTGTAGAATTAAAAATAGCTGAATGATGGGTTTTATAGATATATTCGTTCGTTATTTGAAATAATAGTTCGAATAAAATTAAATTTTCATTTTGGCATAATCGATTTCTTATCAATTTCAGATTTTTCATTTTTTTTCCGAGTTTAATTTTGCAGGCTAAGCTCCTTGAATCAGATTTGGATTTTCCTTTATTTCCCAGAATGAAAGAAATATTTATTATACAAGACGCTCAAGGTTTCATTTCATGATATAGTTTCTACTTAACGCTATCTTTTGTCTTTCAATAAATATTAATCATGACAAATTTCTTTGAGGAATATGGAATCTACTCCGCAAAAGCCTTCACGGTACAATTTAAATAAAAACAGTATTAGTCTCCCCCCCCCCTAGTCAAATAATCTTGTACAAATTATTAGAATGAGGACTTTTTTCCCAAAAATTTTAAAGAAGTAAATTCATGATTGATATTTTCTTCATATTTTAAGACATTTTTATAAAAGGAATTAAAGTATATATACAAATATTATACATTCATTTTATTCAATTTTTAGATTCAGGATATTTTTCAAAAACTTTACATATTTTTTTTCATTCGCTATTGTTCTATGCGTTCTTTTTTTTAAAAAAATAATTTTAGTCTAATTTATAATTATTATTAATTAATTTTACACGGTTATAAATATTTATTCAGTACAATGTTTTTTTTTTTTTTTCCGATAAATAAAATTATAAATTCTTAAATAAGTAAAATTCAACTATAAATAATTTCAAAATGCTATCAGTGTCAACAAAATTCTATCTACCAAACTAAACTTTCAAATTTAATCTCCTCCTTATATGCATTTATGTATATCAGATGAACAAAGAAATAGTCTTAACTATTTGCCATGTACCAGCATACACAGATCATTCGATAAGAAATAAACAAAAGGAGAAACCATGATAACCTCCCTCTGGTACAAACTTTCCACCCCAGTTCCCCCCAAGTACAAAGTCTATGTTTTCTGGACGATAGCTTCCTGTCATCAGAAGCGAAGGGAACAGCCAAAGAACGATCTTGAACTTCTCGGAATGTGCGTTTTATCTGGCGCAGTCATAAAACCCTCCCTCTCTTATCGACCTTAATTAAGCGAGCTTGTTTTGAGTTTATCTTTTGATAAAACCAATGACCAGCTTCTGCTAACGAGTGGTGTCAACAATGCAAGGATGAGATACGGGGGGATGGCGCCAGAAGTGAGGAAAAGAACTATCGTTTGTGGATTTTATGAGATGAAAATTTCGTCGATGGGTGATTAGCACAGAGACACCAGGAATTGAGAGACCGATAAATTGCGAATTTCAGTCTCAAATAGTTAGCGGTAATTCTACGTTGTTTTTACCGGTAATTCGGTAAATTATTTACATAACTACCAGGTGTCCTGAAAGTTCTGATACTGATGATTTTTTTCGGTATATCACAAATATATATTCAGCACATTTCCGTTTTGTACAAAAACAACGAACTTTACAAGAATTATTTTTTAGCTACCCAAGGGGCTATTGTTTCAATTTGATCATTTTTGGCTTACCAGATTATTTTTCAATTTTTTATCGTTTGCTTAAATTTTAATTACATTTAGCTTTAATTCAAAAGATAAATTATTAAATTGAATATATTTTAATTATCTTAAGCTTAAATATATATAATTTGATAATTTATATCCTTTAATTTTAATATTGGAAAATTATCAATTTCTCGATATTTTATTTTTTATTTCAATTCATATATTTAATTGAGTAATTTACTAATTATTATTAAAAAAAGCGTGCCTTGGGTGGCTAAATCCATTCTTTGAAAAACCTTTCATAGAACTTTCAATTTTAAGTTTGATTTTTTTTTTTGTGTAGAAAATTTACGAATCGTCACTACTGGAACTTTCAGGACACCTCCTAATATAATGCAATTTTCCTTTAATAATTTCAATTACGTTATCCACGACGGTGAAACTTTATTTATTGATAAAAATCAAAACAGAAATGCAACGTAATAATCTACCTTTGTCACCAAAGATATTTTTGAAGTAGTTTAAAAAGAAGTGAAATGTTTTCAATAGGAAAATATGAGATGGAAATATACAATAATAATTATTAAGCCAGCAAGTGTGGTATCTCAAAACTTTTTTTCTACAAAGAGATTTTTTGTATAACTTCTTGCGTATTTATCCTTTAAACATGTTTAAAGTCAGACTACCTACTTAATTATATATTTCATAATAGTTTTCATTATGAAAAAATTATTCATACATAAGTATTGCTTGTAATTTTTTATAACATTGCTGAATATTATTTGCATTATTTATGCTAAGAATGCAGTTGATTTTCATATATTTTGTTAAAACATACATAAATTAAATACTTTAATTACATCTACCTTAAATATATTCAATTAATAATTTAATGTTTCTTTCATTTTAATATCGGAGAATATTATTGTCCATTGATGTTTCATCGTTTACTAGAATTTTATTTAATTGAGTAATTTGTCAATCATTACAAGAAAAGCGCAGCACTTTGAGGACTAAATCCGCTAGTATCAACTTTAGAGTTTTCTTTATTTCTTTGGTGTTTGTGTCTATTATTCAAATTACTATAAAAGATTGAATCTGTTGTTTGAAGAAAAGTGAAACATGCAAAAACTTATTCCTATTGTATAAGCCTAGTTCATTTAATTATATAACAACACTTTACTGAACAGAAGTCTTTAAGAATCTTTATAGAAGAGAGTATATATGTGTGTGTGTGTGTGTGTGTGTGTGTGTGTGCAGAGAGAGAGAGAGTAAGAAGTAGGAAAGGAAATAAGATCTTGAAGAACGAAAATTTCACGGAAAATTATGTACTGAAGCTTAGGAGCAGGATTTTAGCCCATATGAAAAATTATAGATAGTTAATTTAAAAATATTTTATTAATTTATTTCCGAAATCTGTTTAAAATATTTTACAAAATTTAAACTTAGAAAGAACGCTTTGAGAAAAGTAACACTAATTAAAACATTTTGCAGCTCATCTGTTCAAACTTTCTTCATTCACTAATTTTGCTAAGAACACTACGATAAGGTTTCGTTTCACCTTACTCTGATTTAATTACAGAATTTTGATATTAATATAGTTTTGGATTAAACTGATTGTAAACTGATTTATATTCACTTTTCCGTTGAGTATAAATCTTTAACGCCTCATGGTCGCTGTTAACTAAAATTTAATTTCAGAATATTTGAAAGACAAGGACATTAGAACAGGTGTAGTGGAACGAAAGAAAAGAAGCATTTTGGTGAAGTTAATTGCTACATTTAATTAAATTGCAAAAGTGAGATTATTTTATATCGTCAGAAGGCCATTTTTCTATTCATCTTAAAAGGGCTTCTTATCTAATTTATCAAAACTCAAAATTTACATTCATAAAGTGAGAGTATAATTTTTAACTAAATGTCCGAACCCTTTTTCTGCCATTATTCCATTAATTTTAAAAATTTAATAATACTACATTAGCTTATGGCATCAAAAGAATGAGAAGTCAATGTTATACCTGCTACATTAGATAAATATAATCACAACCCCATTAAGTTGTCTATGCATATTTTACCTAAGAAATATTGAATACATTTAAAAGTAGCTAAGTAATAAGTAATAATTAATTAACTAACTTAAAAGATAATCTTATTTTGAATCGAATAAAATGTAAAGTGAACAAATATTGATAAAATTTTAAGATTTTTCCTTCAGGAGTTACAAAACAGCAGATATGTCGTGATTAATAAAATGTATGATGTAGTTAAAAATATAACGTACATTAAATACATTATTTTAAATAAGGAAAAATATATCAAATTTCAGACACATAATATCATTTGTTTTCTAAATAAAATTGAATTTGTCTTATAATATCAATGAAAATATTTATTCTACGAAGTTACATTCAAAAGGCCCCAACCTGAATAAACTTCTAGTATTATTTAGAAGTGTATAAAACACCATTAAATTATAATTTGAAATATCTCATCCACACATAGGAAGATAAGAAGATAGTAAAAATCTTCTGATTTGCAGAATATTTAAGAGTTCCATGAGTAAGAAATACAAGTGGAGGAATTGTGAGCTTGTTTGTTACCATCCCCATATGATGCAGAGGAGTACCTGGAAAGCGAGCGCGAAAATGTTGTTGATATTTGCGGTCTTAACCTCCAGCAGTGTGGCTAAAATGTGACGGTTATGGTTTGTTTTTGTGGAGCTTTATTTCTAGGAGCTGAGTAATTAAGATTTTTACCCTAAGATCACAATACAGTATAACAAAAGTGCACACACTAACATTCTGAAGGAAATTACCAGGTGATTCGTTAACACAAATCATGAATTATCTTTGCGTGCCAAGATTACCCCAAGGGCTTACCTTTATTTAAGTACAGCATTTACAATCCTGCCAGGAGTGATCTTTCCAAATTACGTTTGTTGTCTTTGGTAAACATGGCGATGACTCTTCCTGGTATGCCCTAAAGGATCATTCTCTATTTTCAACTTTTCCTAGTCAATTCCCTCCTTTTCTTTCTTAAATTTACAGTGTTTTATCTAGATCAGATACACAATTCTGTGAGTTGACTTAGGTATGACTGCAATATGGTACTTGCGTCAATAAACATTGGTAAATCTAGGGAAACCAATGATAAGTATGAAAATTTCACTTGGATCAACGACACCTTTACATACGGCACCGAAATATTCTTCTGAATTTTTACGCGAATATCAGACGGTTTGAATCACACATTGAAAGTTCCAGGTAGTATAATCGCTATATCATTATGTATATTTTTCCAATCACCCAAACTAATTTAAGTAAGAATATTTTAATATCCTGTGTAAATATTGCTTTTAAACCGTCATCTTGCAAGTGAAATAGTAAAAAGAAACTTTATTTGTGATGGTGTAAAGGTATCAAATTTCGTGGTCAACGAAGCACGTTATTTAAAATATTTTATTGAACTAGTACAAAAAGAATACACCAATATTTTACACTACGAGAGTAGCAGTTTTTATTAATGCTTGGTGATTTAACAGCTAATGAAGAAACAATTCATATCCAAATAATATTTTTACGAAAATGAATGTTAGAAAAGACGGAATACTACTTGCACAATTGAGATGATTCGTTTTCTCGGACAAATGCTCATTGGTTCTGTACAATTTTGCTTCAACAGGTTTGACGTGGCAGATGATAGAACTATCACATCAAGAAAAAGGCTAATATTTGTTTTATTTTTAAATTCTAATTATTTCATGTTTTACATGAATTTGCAGAAATAATTGTTTCATTCAACAATAAAACAATGCCCAGTACATCTTCGAGATTTCAATGGATAAATGGTATAAGACAATACTCTCCAGAAATGTTAGAACTATTATTTCATGAAAAGAAATTTAGAATCTATAATTTAATATTTTATCAAATACTTGAACAACGTTACGAAAATTTAAAAGCATTTTCAAAAACAGGGAAAAACAGCTGTGGTCTTAAAAGCACCTGTAATACAACCAATTATAATTGCTCATGCATATGCAATATGACCTGTCACGCACGTATGGTTCAATCATCTGCAAACGATAAATTGTTTTACAAAGAACATTCCACTGGTTAGTTTCTCCCATAAATGTAGAGAGAACATTTAGACTTCTATGAATAATGATATACATTCGAAATTTATAGGTGTAATTCAATATTATTCAGCACATTAAAATATTTTTAAATTAAAATCGTAGGTTATAGTAATATAGTATTCTTAGGCAATAGACGAACTATCGATTCACAAGTCTTATTCGAATTACAACTGAATCTGAATCGGTTTCCTACAAGATAACAAATGTAAATAAGTTTTATAAATTTATAACGTAAATAATGATGCGTTAAAATATTTCTAAGTAATATTTATCCCAAGTATAATTAAAAGCATGACATGAATGAAAGGAATAAAAATATTAATGACATTTTCACAACACAGAGATAACTCACCTCACTTGAGCTCAATAGAATTTTAGCATCAATGTATTTTACAATCTCGTGAAGATCCACTGCTATTATTAAATTTTCAAAAATGGCATGGAATACTTTCTAAAAACACATTAAGATTCATGAGGTTTATTTTAGCAAGCATCAATCATAAAATTTAATGCCTTAAAATAATTATAAGTCTAATTGTACATGTTCTTACTGATCTGTTTGATTGTAATTTCATTTCTAATTAAAATCTTTTCAATATTTCAAATATCAATAATTAACACTTTGAGTAAAAATAGAATGAAAACTTTGTTTATCTCAATTGAATTTGGAATCATATGTGGTAAATTTCTTTTGTATTTTCTGACACTTAGTGTGTTTCTGGTGATACTATCACAATGTATTTTGCTATCATCTAGAACAAACAATAAACTCTTTGCAGGCTCACTGGCCCTTGAGAAATCTGATATATTGAGAAATGCAGTCTTTTTGATGATAAAATAAATAGAAGTTGAAGTATTTGATTTGGAAGACAAATAAAACTTTAATAAAATATAATACACCTTTGTTTTAAAAACACTTAAAACGAAATATCTGTTACATCGTTATTCAAGTGCAAATTGAAATGACATATATTGACAAATAGTTTCTAATGCTAGAAATTCGATAGAGAATATATTCCTCTCCTTATATAAATAAAAATAGAAATCTCCGACAGAAAAACTTATCCATCAATCTATTGTTCAGTAAATTTATATTTTAGAGCATACCATTCATATTTACGCATGCTACAAACATTTTAAAGCACTGTAACGTTTTATTTTTAAGACTTAATTTGTCTAGAATTTACAAGAACTTTATTATAATTAATGGTTTATCCTAAAATAAACTGAGAGTTGAATTGAAAAGATAAACGTTCTTAATTGCATAATTTACGCAAGCAAAATTTACTACTTTGCTCATAGAATTTTAGTGGACATGTTTATTGAAATAGCAATCTAGACTGAAATCAGATAATGTAAGGTATGTTTTTGCATGAAATATTCTCATAGTGAGTGCTGCACATGTCATCATTCAAACTTTCAACATTTTCAAGTACGCTTCCATTTTAATCACGGTGTCAACTGTGTTACATGTAAAACTTCAGAAATTATTTCATTACAGCAAACACGGTTGATACAGGCGAATACCACATGATTTCAACGTCTATATGAGAGGACGACATTTATCCTGGTGCCTCCATATCACTCCATAGTAACGATATACAGAAATGATTAAAGCGGATGTATTATTTAAATTATTTGTATTGAAGTTAGGGAAAATTAATGGAAAGATTACTAATCACGAAATATCTCATATAATATCAGCCAGAGGAAAACGTTTAACTTGAAACTAAGGATACAACTGAAATATTTTCCCGAAATTTATGGAAAAGAATTTCGAGGAGCAACAGAGGTAATGAAAAATTTCACAGATGTCATCACTCTTATTAACTGATTTCTTACTAAAATTTACACCTTATAGGTTAGTCACATACTATTAGAAAACATTTTACATTTCAAATAATCTGTGCTATTTTCAAAATGTTTTCGCTCTGTCAAACATTGCAATTCTAACGTTTTAAAGCCCCTTCAGTTGAGTCAGAAAATTCTACACATCAGATTGTTTTGGATGACAATACTATAATTTAATTATAATAAATAAAATCACCTGAGCAAAACCAATTACTTAAATAACTTAATTTACACCGCTCTCCAAGTCGCTAAACACCGTTAAATTTGTCAAGGAAGGATTCATTGTTTAAACTCTTTTTAATTGGTGATATACCATTGATACCATTTAAAAGAGACCATCCAAAGAATGATCAATCATGTTCTGTAATATTTTCATTCAAAGAGAATAAGATAGAAAATGAAGCTGTTTGAAGATTTTAATAAAGTAAAATATCTAAAAAGTGAAGTTAGAAAGAAAAGCCATGTTTAAAACTCGTTTTTACCAGTGTTATTATTCACTATCGTTTCCATCACCGCCTACAACTCTTCGATCTCGTTTTAATTCCCAACGCACTTATCTGCCATTGTATGCGTAGAAATTAATTTATTATGATTATTTAGGACAAAAACAGAATTTACTTAATTTTGAATTCAAAATTCTCTGATTTGAATACGAAATTACCAACACGAAATATTCATCACTGACTGATAACTATGCGGCACCGACCAATAAATATTTTGAGCAATGAAATTTCACCTAACCAAAGAAAGTGGTAATCTAGCAGCAGAAGCTATCCTTGTTTATTTTGTTGATCTGAAATTTAAAATTAACCAAACATCTGTACAGAGAAACAATTTTTCGTTATAAGTGAATTGCTTTGGTGATAAAATAAAACTCGCACATAGTATTTTGTCAGGAGCGGTATTATGTCGTGTAAAACGATTTTTCATGTTAAATATATTTCACTATACTTTTAAATAGTAATTAGTTTTAATGAAATAATTTTGGCTTAATGAGTCATTATAACAAAACAAATAAAACAGGCAGAATTACATAAGTGTTTTATTTAATTGAATATTTGATAATTGAAGCTATAACACATTTCATATTTTTACTAGGTAACAGGGTTCAAGGTGTGTGAGATGGAAGTAAAAATACCCATCCTTCCAATAATCCCTACGAAGTTCATCCTCAAGGAAATTTTTACATCATTTTCTTGAGTGTAGTGTGACTTTGTATCACCTTATGTAATTCCAAATTCTATCGACTTTTTATAGGCGTTTACTTTTGGTAAAATTTTCAAACAAATAATATACCGATAAATTATGGGAACTTTTGAATCGAAAAATGTAAATAAAAATTAATAATAATTTAA
>BMAW01089745.1:0-21019 GCA_019974015.1 Nephila pilipes
GTTTTATTTCAATATTCCTTCTACGATATCCATTGCAACATGTGTCGCCTTTTTATGATATCATTTTATTTTGGGAAGCAGATCAACTCGAGACGCAAAATCACGTAAAAAAGTTCTCTTTTACGATCGGAAATTCTTATTTGCTCCAAGCAGTAACTCTTTTTAGATAGCGTGTTGTTGAAGAGCAGTTTTTATCTGTATTTCTCATTCCTTTTGGAAACGTTAATATTTGTTTGATAACACATGTTTTAGATAACAAAAATTTTATGAGACTTTTTGTGACTGCGTACATCTTATTTTAAATGCAATTTATGATATCTATAGCTTTTTAATAGTGTTAAAAACAAATTAAATTTCATTTTTACTGTTCAAATTGTTCATGATTTTCGTACCAGTTTAATTTCACAATATGCGGGTAAAGTGATATTTCTTATGTACTTCCTCTTTTACCATATAAAACTTTTTTATTAGAATATATATTTGGGAAATTATAGAACTTTAATGGGTATATTCGAAACGTGCTTCGTGATTTAAATTAGCTATTCAGACGTCTATTGTAAATATCTAATTTCTCAAAACCTTAACTACTTAAGATAATCTCAAAAGTTTTGTTATGTACTCGTATTGATTAAATTTCGAAACTTGTCCTTTAATTTTGCTGATTTTAATATGAATTAGACTTGAAAATGCAATACATTTCGCGAGAAAATTCTACGAAAACTCCATTAAAGTTTTGTTATAGGATTTCTTGAAAGTATGCGCTATTTTTGATTTCAATTACTTTGATTGAATAGTTTAATCTAAAATTAGTTGCTGGCTGATTTCAAGGGAATTATAAACATTATTCTTGCTTTGCAATATATATATGAAATTTTTATTTTTTTCTATTAATAATATCATTTATTATTGAATTGAATTAAATTTAATACTACATACTCAAATTTTCAGGAGAATTATATACTATATATTTTCTGTGAAATTATGTACTATAAAGCCAATTTATCAGGATAATTATGTACTATAAACTCAACTTTTCAGGATAATTATGTACTATAAACTCAACTTTTCAGGAAAATTATGTAATATAAACTCAACTTTTCAGGTTAATTATATAATACTTTATACTCCAATTTTTAAAATTATTTATTTAATTAATTTATAGTTTATCACTGGAGTTACTGAAAGTTTAGTTCATTAGCTTCTATTATTTGAAGCGAAATTTTATTCGCCTACGGAAATATTTCAGATATTATGAACACAGAAACGATGATGATTGTCGAATGTAAAAAAATATCCCTAATATCAACATAGAAAGTTGATTTTGATGACGAAATATCTACATTAGATTTTTATTGTTTTTATACGTTGTCAATAGCAAAGCATTTGTGAAAAAAATACACTCAAAGTATTGATAATAGTATAATGCTACGCAAGCAGTATTTAAGAAAACCATTTAAAAATTATGACCTGAACAAAATAGTTTTAACTTTTCTATCACACACAGAGTCGTGAAACGTTGATTACATATGATGTACGAGAATTCCTTAATTTAAAAAAGGTTTTCTATTTCAGTGAAAAAATATGTCATATGACAGGAATATTAAAACAATATACAAGTGTATATTGTTCGTAAAAGTATCATAAACAAGTTGCAATTGTAGATAACAACCAAGGAAATAAAGAATCAGATCTGAATTGAGACTGTTGAAATGGCGTCCTTGATTCTAAGACCGAATTTTTATGACTCAATCCAGATGTCCATATTGAGAGCATTTTCCTACAAATTTCCTGGAACTTCTTTGAGAATGTTTAAGTAAGAACTACTAGCAAAATGGAGTCGATCTAATATCCTGCATTGCAATCAAAAGTCATTCGTAGAACTGTCTTTGTTTTAGTAAGTTCGGATGTATTCTTGTTCTTTCATCCTGATAAATTCTTGTCGATAACCATTCAAATTGGGATAATTTATTTTGTATGTGGGTAGGTTTATCGAATGTTTTTTATGTAGAAAAATTAATTATTTTTTATTTGGATCAAAATAATTTTACTATATATTGTGTTATTGTTTGCTATTGATTTTATGTAACCATGTCTATAGTGATATCTAAGGAGGGTACAGTAGCGTAATGGTCGTGATCTCCAACTTGAGGCCGTCAATGTATTCGTCGAGCCATGGGCTCAAGCCTTGATGACATTAAAAATCCGCCGTGTAGCATGCTGACACACTTTAAATCGGGTCGAGATCTCGAGTCCTCTCTTGTGGTGTTGCAATATGGAGTTGATCTCAGGTATCGTCCCGATCACTTGCTCGCGGCTAAAACCTTCTAGGTTCGTCTCAAATAGCCCTCGAGTTGCTACTCAGTGCGACAGTAAGATTCATTCATAATCACAAAAAAAATCAAAAATTGTGCTGAAAGAAAGTACATCAATATTATCAGGCTCTATATCGTGAATATTATCCCTATTAAAGAAAGTACCAGGATTTGATTAGCATTCATTTCTTCGCTTAATAATAAGCCGTAAGCTTTGTTTATTATCTCCTTTAACTGAAAATAAATAAATGCTGTTAAAGTATATGTTGAAAAAAAAAAACCTTTTTAAAAAAAAAAAAAAAGTAAATTAAAGGAAGTATGTGACACACAAATTTCAAAACGAGACTGTAGATGGCGCCACATGATGGGAAAAATCTCTAAAGATGGGTGTGGCTTTGTCATCTAGTATTTTTGCCAGAGAGAGCTGGGATTTCGTTGAGTAAGGTCTCCTGCTGCTGTCCAACCCTGGACTATGTTTAAGTTCACTTGTGATAAATTTAATTCCTTCTAAATGTTACTGTTAATTGTTACTGTTAATTCCGTCCTTGTAACTGTGATGTTTTATGTCATTAAAAATATAATAATTTACCCCGAGATGTTGTTGAATTCTTTTGCGTTAAAGCAGTTATGGCATAAGAACGTCGGTTACAAGAACAACAAATACACTGAAAAATCGAAACATCAAATACTCATCTAAACGCACCCTAGATTGAATTTAGAAAAACCTTAAATTAGTTTGAATTCGTTTCTATCAATGTCCAAAACAAAAACTATATAACATTTTACAGGGGAAATCGTCTACGTACTGTTTTGTACTGTATATATAGAAAGATTATACTTCTAAATATGTGTCCCCTGTAGCCTAGTTGTCGTGGTCACAGAATCGCGACCGGCAGTTTTCGTGAAGTCGAAGGTTAGAGCCTTGGTGCAACTAAAGACCCGACATATAGCTGGAGCTGATACACGAAAGCTGTCGAGGCACAAAGAAGTCCTTCCATTGGTGTGCTTTGGAAGTTAGGAGAGGGTGGGTGTCGTCCTCGTCACTTGACCGAGTTTCAAAATTACGAGGGCCGTCTCCAATCTCGAGTTCCTTCAGCTGGGACGTTAACCCGTTCACTACCAGAGTATCACATTTGATACGCTCGCGGTGGCTCTCCTGTGCCCAGCGTATCAAAATAGATACGCTCCGGAATGCCTTCTGCAGACCAGCGTATCAATAGTGATACGCTTTATTTGATTTTTTTATTATTACTAGATGGTGTTACATTACCGCGAAATCTATATAGATATGTTACTTGGAATGTTGAACCTTGGTAATATAGGCTTGGATTTCACTTCTGGGTATCAGGAGGAGGGGGGAGGTGGTTATTGTTAAAAGCACATATTGCGGCGCGGTTCTTTAAATGTAATGACATGATTTAAAGCGTGCACTTGCTTTCAGTTTACTTTTTTCTTTCTTGCTTGCTTCTTAGAAGTTCGAAGGAAAATTTATGGCACTTTTTGGGGGTTAGGGCTTTAGATAGCAGATGCTCTCAACTGTTCATTTCATTCAGACGGTTTTTATTTGCAGCGACAGTCATGACGAAAGCAATGTATTTATCTGATACTGATATTTGCGAAATAATGAATGAATCTGACAGTAATGTTAGCGAAAATAATCTAAATCTGTACATAAACATTAAAGTAAAAAAAAGGGGGAAAAAGGACTGAGATGTACCCTTTGCTCAAAATCTTGCGTGAAGTGTCAGAATATGTGTGTTAGACGTATGACGTTGGACTATGCATTGAATTTTTTTTTTAATAAATATACCATACAGCAAAATATGATTTATCTTTTATATCTATATGTTCCATGTAATGGTACATCATTACACCATGAAATTTATGTAACATATGTAAATATATTTTGTATTTTCTTAAAAGTATGATTTTTTATGTAATTTTATGTATAAAGCACTCAATTTTTGACTAAATCTTTTTTTCTTTTGTATATATTAAGTTTAATGCATTTTAAAAAAGATATGTAAATACCAAAATATTTTAATGAATAGCTGATTTTTGAGGAATTTTTTTTCACGAATTAGGCTTAGTATCTAAAATCGCCTGGGCAAAGCGCGTCACTCCACGGTAAGAAGCCGCAGGCTCAGAGAAGCACCTTCTTTTAAAACGTTTTTCTGAATTTCACTTGGTGTGTGTGTGTGTGTCATCAAATTTTCGATCGTTAATTTAACCAACTTCCCATCAAGCTAGAGCTCTGAAACTTTGGGAATCGTTCTTTCTCTCCTAACAATGAAATATTTAGACATTTGCGACAAGTTTTAATTAATATTTTCCTTAATAATGCAGTTTATTTCAACCACTTGGCGCGATTTCAAAAATTGGCCCCAAACTTGGCGATTTTTTGGCTGAACCTTAAGTCCGTAAAACGGAACAGGGTAGCCTCATTTGGCAAAATACCGCCAAATAATTCTTGTCGCCAAGGTTGTTAGATTAAACTGCATTCCAACCATTTAATTTACCGGATGAATTAATTAATTTTAGTTAGTTTTAACGCTTTTATGTATTTCACTTGGTGTGTGTATCAGTGTGTCATCAAATTTTCTATTGTTAATTTAACCAACTTCCCATCAAGCTAGACTTCTGAAATTTTAGGAACCGTTCTTAACCGCCTAACAATGCAATATTTAGATATTTGCGACCAGTTTTAACTAATATTTCAACAATTTTTTTAATAAACTTAGCCACCATATAAAAACGTTGTTTTTAAAAACATTGGTTTTTTATCTCGAATTATTTCTCCCTCCGGTAGTGAAAGGGTTAATAAAACCAACAAAACTAAAACTTCTAAACCGGGCTCACATAATTGAAATATAAATTAATTAATTAATAAAAAAAAATTGGTGTGTTTTATTGGAATTTTTTAAAAGAACAAATGATTTCTATTCGAATAATATGATGAAAAAACGTGTCTTGCGAACTTCACCTTAACATTTCTTATCGCTATCTTCCTGAAAATGTTATTTTCGTGAAAATCGCATGCTTTCCATAATAACATTGAAACCTTGAATTAAAAAGCTTGAGAAAATGTTACAAACTTCTTTAAGTAAATTAGGTACTCTTTAATGCAAATTACAAATTGATCCAATGTTTAAGCTCATTACTAGAAGATTTTGTTTTCTATTTCAAACACACCATTATTTTACTTAAGCAATAACTTTAAAAATTTTAAAGAAGTTTAGAATTTGATTAAATTGGATTTGTAAAAGAAACTGCAGCAGTTTAAAAGAAAATTAGCAACAAAAAAAAATACTTCCATCATTAAACTTACATTACACAAATGCAGGTTAAGCTGATTTCAATTTAATTATTATAAATGGATCTGGAACTAACTTTAAATTACCTTGCCTTAAAACTTTAACTCGTTTAACTTATTTAAAGTACTTCTTCTTTTATATTATTTTGCTCAGTTTATTTTTTGAACAAAAGCGATTTAATCACACAGATAACTATTTGCCTTTGAAAATATTTTTTACTGTCTTAATGTAAATTTAAGTATCACCTCTTTAAAAATTAATTCTCGTTTTATTTGAATTTTATCTCTTTTTGGGCGATTTTATTAAAAACAGTTTTTCTTTTTTCTAGTCTTGAGCTTATTGATCACTGTCTAACTCAATAATTTACTTACGGATCAAAAATTAGAACAAAATGGTGAAATTTGTATAATAATAAAAATGATGTAATGGTTAGGTAATTCTGGTTAAGAAACGTCACTAAACATTATAAACAACATTGTTACACATTTATATTAAATTTAAAAGTATGTAACAGATAAATTTGAAGACTCTTTGTTATCACAAAAGTAAATGTTACTGAATCTAGCACTGTACTTTTCTTATGACAACTAGGATTAATAATTTTAGCATGGGCAATTTTCTTTAAAAAATATGATATGGAATATATAACAATCTGATATTATTTTATACATACCTTTGTAACCGTATTATACAGAAATAATGAAGATGCATCAATAAAGTCTGAATGCACTATTCATTCTGTAATCCAGCACTTTACATTTCCGATCCCTCTAGTATTCCGGCATTTTAACACAGGCATCAGAAAAAATTGAAAAGTAATTTCTTTGCTGTTTACATTAAGGGAGTTATTGATTATTTATTATAATATCAGACTCAGAAACAACATTAGAGCTATTCGTGACTAACTTCGTAATTATGAGACTCGGGTAAGTGATGAAGACGACACCTGAGCTCTGGTACTTCATTCTCCAAATTTATACACCAAGCCACGGGAAGACTTGGAGCTCGATAGATTTAACTTGCATCCTCTCCCCTACATACGGGTATTTTGTTGCTAGAGAACTCGAATCAACGATTCTTTGACTACAATGCCGGCAGCGAACTCGCAATCAAGATAGCTTGGGTACCGCGGCCCTCGATGGAATAATATCAGCTATCTATACAAAATAGAAATATTTTGTAGTTTTAATTATTTATTGTAGCTATCACCTTATTTCGGCGTACCGTAATAAATGTTTCATATTATTGTATATATATGTATACCTCTCGATCTCTAAATACGTTATTATTTGTAATTTTCCACAAATGCAACGTATTAAGTAATTTGATGGTGTTGTGATCTGATATCTACCGAATAACTGAGAGATAATACTGAATACATATATATATATATATATATGCTCATGCATAAAAATCCCATAAACCAACAAAAAGTTACTAAAATTATAAATTTAAAATTAAGAAGTTTGATATGAAAGTTGTAAGAACAAAAGTATAAAACTAAGTACATATATATACATAATTAGATTTCATATTATTATTATTTACAGTAAAAAATATAAAAAGATTATTTAAAAGTTAAGAATTAAATAAAAATTTGTCAGAAATTAAGAAAAAATATTTAAATATTAAAGAAATACACAGGCACACAAAACAGACTAATAAGATAACGAAGAAGATTTTAGAAAATCCCCTTAAAAAAATAAAAGGATAGTAAATCTATTTAATATTGCCACTGGCTTTAGACAATGAACCTGTATATACCTGTATTGAAGTTCATTCTTTGCGTGCAAGAATATCTTTAAGGGGAAAAAAAGTTTAAAAAACCAAAATTCAATAGCTTTAGAGAATAAGACACAAAGGAAGAAAATAGTAAAATAAAGGAATTTTTTTTAAATAAATATAAACCACCCAAATAATTAATTATAAAATATATTAAATCAAATAATTAAAAAAATGATTAAAGAATTAAAATAAATAAAAAAAAAATGATAAAGAATTAAAACAAATAAAAAATAACTGATTCAAAATTTAACCACCATTGAAAAACATATTGTCTGAAGATATATTGTGGCTTTCATAACGGCACATCAGAAAGCCAGTAATGATATCTGTATACTAAAGTTAGAACTAAGCGAACCAATTCTGGAATCTGTTTATACCCTGTTATAATTAAAATTTTTACAAGAAAATCATTTTTTAAAAAGTAATAAAACTTTTGATAAAAGTTCAATTTTTTTAAAGGAATTGAAAGCATAAGAAAATATAGCCCTTGAAAATTGTAAAAAGAAAAAAACTAAGAAATTGTCCAATTTTTATATTTTTTAACTGAGTCTTAGAAATTTAATCGGATAACCAGCTTGAATGTATTTATTATAGTATTTATTTAATTAACTCTGACTTTCTAAGCATATGTCGACTAATTTAATATTACATGAAGTATTATTATATTAAATATTTTTGAAAACTTGTAAAATTAATCTGATTTTATAAGAAATTATTTTAATAAAAATAAGTCGAAATTGCCCCTTGGTCAAATATACTACATATTCTTTGGACTGCAATTTGAATTGAATGTCTAATTCTTCATTTTCTCTTATACTTTATTAGTATACATTCCTTTTTTAAGAAAACGAGTAAAAAACTGAATCATGTTTAAATTGTGGATTAAATTTATTTAGAAAATTTTTTGTTCATCAATGTATTTTAACATACATTATTGTTTGAAGCAAAATATTTTATAAATTACAAAGACAATTACTAGTAATACCACGTTGTGGCATGCCTTTCATTTGCTTATGACTTTTATCAAAAAATATGACATAATTTTCTTTTAAAATTAGATTAATTAGAGATTTAATTTTTCATTGGAAATTGAACTACTGACTCTAAAAGAACAAATAAATATGCGAATTCCAATCGAATGATGTATTCGAGACTTCTCAGATCATAAATTTATCTAAAAGTTACATAATTTCCAAGGAGAGAGAAATGATCGATTTCAATTTCTATTGATTACGTTGTGCATGTTTTCAGCAAAACTTTTGGTGCTTCTCACTTGTTTGTATACGTGTATGTGTTATTTATAAATGAATAATACTTTCAATTTAAGGTAATAAAAATTAGAGAAGATTTCTTAAAATGTTGTAGGTACTTTTTTTTCTTTCTCAATTCCTAAATGGTGGTATAAAAACGAAAGGTAAAAAGTAGTTGGATGAAATTTGGTCCCTGATCAATTATGAATGTGCCCTATCCTGTGCGGCTGTGATCCACACTAAATGGCCCTGATAGTATTTTTCTCTCAGGCAAGCCCTTAGTTAGAAGTGGGATGATGGAAATTATTATTTATTGATCTTGTTCTGGTAGCTTAGGGAAACACAGCTTTATGTAATCGGTAGCTTCGATGGATTATTTATTAAAAATAATTTTTTTGGTGAACATTTAAAACTAAATAAGTGTTAAATTTTAGATCCTGAAAGTATATAACTGTAAAAAATTATATTATTGGATAAACTGTCAGATCAAAAGATTAGATTTGTTTTTTAAGCACAAATTGCTTTAATTGAATTAAATTTCAAAAACTGAATCCACAACGAAAAGTCAAATTTTTTTTATTACAAATCTACTTATTTAATTGCATCATTATATAAATATATGTTTTGCAGTAAATAACTCCAGATAATTAAGATGTCATGTATCGGATAGGAAAGATATAATAAAAAAATAAATCTTAAAATATTCTAGAGATGCCTTCAAATTTTAACTCTACATTTTTTATCATTTTTAATTACAATATTTACTTTACGTGTATGAAGAGTCTGTGACATTAAGATAAAATTAAGCTTTAGTTTATTTTTAAGTTAATCTCTATATTTTTGCCTGTCGCAAAAAAAAAAATCATTTATCAGATAACGTGAAATAAAATTAAAATCCACAATCTGAATTCCTGATTTGTTAGTTTATCCAAATAGACAAATATCAGTGGGAAATTTTTGTGGACCGAGAAAATTATGGTGAGCTATTTATTATATGAGTAGACAAATTTGATATTTTATCATTACTAAAATACTACCAAATCAGGCACTAGAGGAAATTAAACTGATATCTAATATTGAAAATTATTATCGTCAGTATTATCAATTCTTTATAATCACAAGATGTTTCGTAAACTAAATACATAAAGATATTAAAGCTCATTAAACAGGTACAAGGCCTAAAGGGTGTTATAATAATATTTCAAAAAGTACTTGTATTTGAAACCTGGATTATATCATTAAGATAAATCACCGTTACCATTCGAGGCTTCCATTTATTAAATGGATCTGGAAAAAATTTGATATTGATTCATAGGTTAGCTTTGATTTGGAAGTCTTTTGCTGCCAAATCAAAATTTAATTGCTGCTGCGTCGAGTTGCCATAGTTGGTGAGACCTGGATACCGCATAATCAACGAGAAATCAAGTAAAAATCAAACATTGGGTTGCTTTAGGAGATTTCTTTCCAAAAAAGGTGAAGATAGGGTACTTGTCTATTATAGCGGCGCCCATCAAATTGTGATTACTCCAAGTCGTCGTTAAACTTAAGAAGCCTATCTTTTGATATAATCTACTTGGCGATATTTCTTAGTCGCTTGGCGATTAATCATCGGTCGCCCCTATAATAGACAAGTACCGAATATAGTAAGCAATATAGAATTTATAAGATGCGAAATTCACTGTCACGAATACGAATAATAGAGACATCTGTCTAGTTAGTCATGATGTTGACTAAAAACAAACTATTTTGTTTACTATAGCACCATTTCTTGGTATTTCCAGAGACATATTGAACGACTCTCGTGTTAAAATGTCATGCATACTTAAAATACTTCCTTTGGATGTAAACCAAAAACAAAGGACAGTTAACACTTTTCGGTTTCAAAAATTAATTTTATAATTATTTTCATTTTAATTTTAAAGCAAGCATCAAAGATATATTTAATTATAACTATGAATTTCTGGTTCTTGATAGTATTAAGAGGCCTATTGGGTTTCTACTATAATGTACTCAGAATCTAATATGTCCTTATAAAAAGAGGGGAAAGTGAAGGATTACAAATTGGGCAAGACAGAAACTTTCGTCATGTTGCTACGTTCTGAGGGGTTATAAAAGAAGTAAAAGGGGAGGTGGCATTACAGAAATATATCTACAATTTCTTTTCACTTTCAAATAGAATCCTTAAACTGAATCGTGTGTTTACATTTAAAGGCAAAGGTCAGTCATGAAACGTCTAAGAACATTAGAAGTGCCACCACTACTTTTCCATGTCCGAAAATAAAACAAAGTGACTTCAATTTCTTTCAAAAAGGAGAAGTTATTTCATCAATAGGTAAAGCTTCCCGCCTTCCATAAACTACAGACACGGTCTGAGTATAATAAGTTTCATCGTAATCGAAATTGAACTTTTTCCTAACTGCAAATGGCAACAACTAGTACGTTTATATTTAATTTAGTTGTGTAATCCAAAATGATGCTAATGGAGAAACGAAAGTTTTTGCAAATACCAGCTAAAGTTAATCATTCGTAAATGCTATTCCATAAATTTATATTTTAAATTCTCAAATATATGTTCTTAATAAATTGTGTACGTCATTAATGAACTCGTATTATTTTTAGTAAATAGCTGTGTTTTATTTTGAAATGACTTTCAGATTCAAAACTTTTTATAATTTTGAACAAGAAATTATCGTCAGTATCATTAATTCATGATAAATAATTACATTTTCGGAAATTAGATCCCTAAAGATATTAAGCCTTGCTAAATAAGTATAAGATCATAAGGTAATAATGACATATATTAAAAAATATGAAGAATTTTCAAACACTTTCCTTGTAAATAAGGAAACAACGCAATATACTTTAAAGGTACCGTTCCGGAAAAATATGTTATAGCGTCTTTAATATTTTTACCAAAAGACATGCATCTAAATAAAAAGGAAACAAACATAATAGTAAAATTTTTGTCTCAGACACTGTCTAAAGAAGAAAAGTACAAAACTGAATCGTGTACAGATAATCGTGTCCTTAAATAAGGCAAGGAATCCTCATAAAATGCTCCGGCTTTCTTATGACCCCTTTTAAGCTGTTTCTGTGTCTGGGATACAGAGAAGAATGGCGAATGATAGTCGTTCGATGCAGTGGATTACGTCTATAAATTCTAATTTGCCATCGGATGCCATTTTCGGAGTTACCATGGTAGATGTGAGTGAAATCTGATGCAAAAAATATGCCTTTCTTTTGTGATGTTGAATATTACGGAGACGGTTATGATTTCCATAACGGCAATATGCACTTTGCCTTTTTTACTGTTCTCCATTAAGTTCCATGTGGAAAGGGAAACATAGTTTTTCATCGTCAGTTAGAAATAATAGGCACCGGAGGCTATAAATAAACGGATGCATAATATTATAATATATCAATTCCATTCTGCATTCATCCAAATTAACCTTATGCTTGACCATTCACAGTTACTGTAGAACATGTAATTTTTTTTTTTCAGTTTCAGTAGAATTTACATTTTCGCACCATTAAAATGCATGGTAAAGAATATTTTTTCGCTACAATTAGTGTATTAAACTGGGACGTATATCCAAAATTATTTTACTTTGCAGCCATCTTAAAGTTTATTTAAATAGTCAATACGTTCAAAACTTCGATTAAGATACGGAAGAAAGAGACAACTTAGTTTATTAGCTCTAAACATAGAATATAAAAGATAACTCTCTTTCCCAAATCCTTCTTAACTCAGACAATCCTGGTTTATATTCTAATAATAAAGTCTTGACTTACCAAATCAATTGTTCCGATGCAAACATTTCACGGTTATACCAGATTCGACCACTATTATTTTGATCACAACCAACATAAACGATTAATTATGATTCTATTCCATCTACATATGTATAGACATGTCTCTATGTCTCTTCTCTTTCCTAGCAATAATATTAAGCTTATTTCTCACTATTTTTATTCAATTCATTTCACTTTTTTATCTTCATCTAATTTACTTAATCATGTTTTATTTGGTTGGCACCGAGTTGTAAATGAATGCAGTTTAAATTACCAAAAGTCTTCTAGGGGTGAAAAGAAACTCGGGAATATTCCAACATCATAAAAGCAATCTTGAATTATTTTTAATGCTATAAAAATAATGGTTAATTTTCTATTTTATAATATAAATAAGTTAATTTTATTTTGGTTTTTATTTTTCAGAAATGCATGGCTGCGATTATTGACAAAATTTTAAAATCAACTCAATACGGAAACTTTAGGAGATTAATTTTAATATTTGGTCTTCAAGTTTGACACATGATACACTTCTTTTTAAATATTTACATGATGTGACTATTTTTCTTTAAATATCTGTTATATAGAACTTAAAAAATGTTTCAGACTTCACTTCTTGACAAACATAGCATTTGCTGCATACTTTTTTGTATTATGTTACATGAATCATTTGCTTCAAAGAAAATATGAACTAGGTACAAGCAATTGAAAGGCTGTGTATTTGTATACTGTAAATTATTCACTTTAAATGATAGTAAAAATCTTAAACTGAGATATAGTGGAGCATTTAAAAATATTACTGTATTTTGCTGCTTCATCGTTTGAAAATTTATTTTCTTAGTTGCAAAATATTACAGTTATTCAGAATCATAATAGGCATTGGAAGCAATTACAAATGGTTTAACAAACATAACTCATTCCATATGTGATCTACTTAATCATCTCCAGGATTTAAAAATGCTGTCACCTTCAATGGATTCTTGAATATGTCAACATAGAGTTGCTAGCCAATGAAGCATGAAATATGAAACTTACTTCTACTAACTACTACCACAATGATTGATGCAAATGCTGTGGCTAAGTACAGATTTTTCAGCCAAACTAAATTACACTTATTATCACTGCTCCAGATTAATAACATCCTGTTATCATCCATCATTAAAGGGCACTATGTAAAGTGTGAGTGTAAAACATTTACTTGCAGAAGACCTCTGTGAGAGTGTAGAGATTTCCTTAATTCACTAGAGAGAAGTATTCTATCTCTAAAAGTAAACTACTGTACTCATCGACGTAATACGATAAAAGGTTATTGTTAATTAACTATGTTCCCCTTATTTGTCTAAAGTTAAGGGACAAAAGGGAATTAAGAGCAAAATATTAAGTTATTAGCTAAGAAAATAGAATAAGAATGTGAAAAGAAAGTTCCTAAAGCAGAAACGGATGTGAGAAAAAAGAAGAAAAAAAAAAGAAATGTGTGTATTGTGTGGTGTTTATTAACAAAGGAACACAGAATAAGTGAAATAAAAAGAAAGTTCTATGCAGCATTTTCCATAGAACAGATTAGCCGCCCGAGGTACGCTGTTCTTATAATAATTATTAAATTATTAAATTAAATATAAGAATTAAGGTAAACGATGAAATATCAAGGAATGGACAATAATAAACTTTTCCGATATTAAAATTAAAGGAAACGATAAATTATTAAATTGAATATATTCAAGCTAAATATAGCTAAAATTAAAGCAAACATTAAATTATTAAATTGAGTATTATATCAGCTACATATAATTCAAATTAAAGCAAACGACAAATTATTAAATTGAATATTATATCAGCTACATGTCATTAAAATTATAGCAAATTATAAGTTATTAAATGGAATATTATATCACCTAAATGTAAATAAAAAGCAAACGATAAATTATTAAACTGAATATATTTAAAATAAATGTAATTTAAATTGAAGCAAACGATAAAAAATTGAAAAATGATCTGGTGCACCAAAATGTTCTACTTGAAATATTAGCCTCTTGGGTGATTAACAATTAATATAGGAAAATTTATCCTGACTGAGTTAGAACCCATATCAATTGTAGAAATAGAAGGGATACACCACTGACATAACAACATTATTATTATTAACTAGGCATTTTTCAGAAGCAAAATATTTTAGCTTGACATTTCCTGGAAGACCTATTTATCCTCATAGGAATTTCTTTTAACCCTAGGGCACCTTATCTGTCTGATTCTGTCATTCTTGCTTTTGAATTTATCTATTGTATACGTTACATTATATACGGACAAGACAATAATAACACAATACCACCATTTCACATAATAGTTGTTAATTAAACACTCACAGAAAAGCAAGAAGGAACAAATATTTTGACAAATCCTCAAACAGGGAATAAAAACAACGCATGTTCTTTTGTTCCCAAAATAAATATTTTATACAGAATAAATATATTTATCAAGTAACTCATCTCTTTCCATAAAAACTAAATTCAATGTACTGACTCGAATTAAATTCGACCGAAAATCCAAACAGGATTTATCTAGGGGTCAATCTTTATGGGATTAATTCCACTTAATTTGTCACGTCAAAAACCTTTCGGCATTTGGTTTGGACAGTTGTTAGCACTGCGGAAAATGACGTGTTTGGCTTAGGGTGGATTAGAGTAAGAAAAGACGTCGTACTTTGAAAGCAGCTTTATCTTTCCCCCTTCCGCTATTTTTGTGCATCATCTTGCTCTGAGTGTCATCTTACGTGGATCTTAAGAAAGAGTTGAAATAGAAAAGAAAATATTTATTTGGGTATTATATATATATATATATGTGTGTGTGTGTGTGTACGCACGATCATATATATTTCGTTATAAATTCTAGAATTTCTTAACGAAATTTATTGAATGTTTCAGTTTTTTTATTTACAAAATATATAAGAGCACATAGACAAAATAAATTGTAGTAATTTAAGAAAGAAAGTCCTAAATGCATTTTATTTAAAATAATTTATTTATAAAATTAAATATAATTAGATGCATTTATAATGTATTGGATATAGATGAACGAAGGTAATTAAAATGAATATGTTTTTAACGACATATGACGTTTCTATGCCACTTAAGTGTTACCATTATAGACGATTATCTGTTATTTTGCGCCAAATTAAATGTGACACTGATTTATATTTTAGAGTAGATTTGATGTCCACTTGCTGCTGCGTGAAGATAAAGTCACCATTCTGCGTCTAGTTGCTGCAATCGATTATGCTTGGATTCATCATTATACACCAGCTAGAAACCAATCAACAGTAAAAGA
Organism: Nephila pilipes; assembly: GCA_019974015.1. NCBI lineage: Eukaryota > Metazoa > Arthropoda > Arachnida > Araneae > Nephilidae > Nephila > Nephila pilipes. The sequence continues at coordinate 15,772 of BMAW01089745.1, forward strand.
AATGAACTGCTTCCAGTTAATATGCTCCGAAGAAGGTGAAGACGGTCTCTTCTGCAGAAAAGGCTCTATGACGATTGTTGGGATATAATGGGTTTCATATCCAAAGACTTCAAAGAGAAAATAATAACGAGCAATCGAAAAATTGTAGTGAGTCAACTCATTCCCAATTCTTTTTCAACAACCATTTTCATAACCTAATTGGGTACTTTTTGAAACATCATTGTAACTATGTAAGTACTTTTACCTATATTTTGTTGAAACTAAAAATAAAGTGAAGCACTCAACCTATAACTATGTAACTATGTATGTAATCATCATTGTAACTATGTAAGTACAATTACATATATTATATTGAAACTAAAAATAAAGTGAAGTACTCAACCTATATAAGAGTAAGTATTTCAGACTAAAAGAAACACAATTTTTAAGGTTTCTTAAAGTTAAACCATCCTGTTGTCATGGAAATTTTACTGTAATAAAACTGGATTAGTATATAGATTATAATTATTACATTTAAATAGTTCACACATAATTTGAGAACAATTTAATTCTAAATTAACACATTTGACAATATATTTGCAAAAATTCGATAGTAGCGCATAAACCATGAGAATCCCAAGTCTCAAAAACAATTTATGAAATCGTGGAAAAAAAATAAGTAAGCTCGAAATGATGTTGAAAATTTTATCTCCACTTTAGTTTCATATTTCCAGGTAATAAGAGTACTTTTTTCAACAATAATGCATAAACATTAAATTTTTCATAACATTTTTTTTTCTCGATACAAACACTTCTTACAGTTTTCACACATTTTTACAGCAATATTACTTATGATAAATTTGTTCATTGTACTGATGTATAAGACATAAATTGTGAAATTTTCATATGTTGAAAAAGTAACTTTCAATATGGCTTAAATTAAGGGAGAAAAAAAAAAGTTTAGAATGCTTTTATACATTTTCTATGAATGATATTTATGTTTTTTTAAAATAATTTTAAGAAACTGGTTTATTTTTTTCTCTTTCAAAATACAAATATATATGATTCTTCTTTTCTAGGTGTCGCTATTAAATAATGAGATGACACTGCTGCAAAAGAAGTACGCATGCGCTAAACGCCGGCGAGCGTCAGCTGTTTTGCGTGAAGCCTTCTCTTTCGAATGCAATGCCACTTGCTTCTGCAAAAAAAATCCGTATAGCCATAGCCTTCGTTCGCATTATAGTTTTTTTTTTTTTTTGCCGGAAAAATCATAAGTGAAGAATTAATTGTGAAATTTCACATGAAACTTACAACAACCACTATTGAAACTTATAATTCACTGAAAGAAGTGTATGACAATGAATGTTTATCGTGTGCACGTGTTTTTAAAGATTTTATCATTCCAAGAAGGCCGAAAAGTCAATCAATATGATTGACGCCTGGGACACCATTTCAAGTTAAAAACGGGTGACAATATCGAAAAAAATTGAGAATATGGTTAGATCTGACAGTCGGTTAAACATTCGTGCGATTGCTGGGACTGTAGGATATGATAAAAAATCCCTACGACATATATTTCCATCCAGATAATGTGCTGGCTCATTCCACATTGTCTGTCAAAAAGTTTGTAGCCAAGTACAGTATTCCCATGTTATACCATCCGCTTTATTCGCCGGGTTTTGAGCCACGTGATTTGAATGTTTCTTAAAGTGAAATCTTCATTAAATGGGACAAGATATGAGTCCGTTACAGATGTGAACAAGAAAGCGGCATACATCCTGAAAGAGCTGACAGATGAAAAGTCTCAGCTCTGTTTCGAACAGTAGAATATTCGCTTGGAGCGTTGTAGGGATAGAGGAGATGTGTATATTGAAGGTGATAATATGTAAATATGTATGACATCAAAATTAAAATTTTAAGGCGTCAGCCTCAATGTTTAATATCCATACTTCGTATACTATAAATAACTGAGAGTAAATTGAATACTTTTTAATATATAATTCTAATACAATTCAGTCGAAGTAATTAATAACAGAACAAGAAAAACTATCTCTACTGCTTTTGTCAATAAATCAAAACATTCGTTTCAGATTAATAAATTTTTAAGCATTAATACTTATTTCGTTCCATCAATTCCAAATTAAAATTAGACGTGTTTTGTAGGCATTTGTAAAATAATTTATGTATCATATGAATTCGGTTAGAATATAAACAGGAAATAATATACATATCTTACAAATATGAAAAATATAATTGTTAAATCATGACTGATATTTCCCAATGAAAACTGGGATGATTAAATTTATTTTTCATACCAGATATTATTATTAATAATTAACTACATTTTTGATATAAGTATCTATTATATTACTACGAATAATTTGCAAAAATCATATTCAATGCTGCACTTCTGAATAAAAATTTAAACAAGAAAAAAAAATCAAAGATATTTCTTTTGAAGCATATTTAAAATGTGTCCACTTAGAGACCAAATTTTATTACAGTATAAATTTTTGGTTCATTGAGTATTGCCTTAATAAATTCCAAAAAGTTCTTAATTTCTGATATTCACACAGAAATTTCTGTATTTTCTCATTTGAAAAAAAAAAGATAAGTAAATGTGTCCTTTGTCCATGAAGCGTAGTGTATTTTATCATTCATTGGGAATTGAAGATTAGAAAATATTGACATATTTATATTAAAGCAATGATGCTTTCAAACCGGAGAGGAAAATAATTATGTTTAAGTTTTATTCTGTAGTCTTCTGGCTCAAAGTATTTTAATTAAGTTGGTTCATTGAGAAAATTTCTCCCTCTTAGATCTCATGGGATATATTGTGCTAAATTCAAGGTTAGGATTTAATATTTCTATAAGTAATTTAAAATTCAATCTCATGGAGACAGAGAGGGACTAAAATATAAATTAATATAATTAAATGAACACTGTAAAACCAATGTCATGTAAGATATTAAAAATATTTGGTTGTGGATATTCCCCAATCAAGTCAGTTACACAGACTGTATGAGCTTTAAAATGTTTAGAACGAGCAATATTAGACGAAGAACATTCATTTAAAATATGTTTAAAGGTCAGAGAACTAACACAAGGATTACATGTAAGTAGATCTTTCCCTAGAAAGAGGTGCTTATGAAAAAATCTTTTGTATCCGATTCTTAAAGGGGTCATAGTCATATGTCCTGTCTTCTACATGAAAATGATTTCCAATGAGCAATGATGGGTGTAACATGATTACGTTTGCTATTTATTTCAAGATTCCATTGGTATTACCAATGATTATGCATAGCTGATTTAATGCAATTAATGATATCTTAATATGGGATAATGGAAAAGAATACACACAAAGCTCCAAAGTCAACCCCCTCGTTTCCCTTGATTCCTGTATGGGAAGGTATCCAACAAAAGACCATTTGGTTGATTTCAGATTTTAGGTTATGGCTTGTTTTTAATGCTTGAATGCTTATTGGATATGATTAATGATTTGGTTGAAGGAGGGATTGCAAACACTAATGGACTTTGTAAATAAAATAATTTTTTTATCATGTCTACCTGACAAACTTTCCAGCATTTTATTAATGGGAAAATCTCGGCAGTAAAGCTTGAACATGACAGACGAAGTTGAAAAAATGGAAGGGGATTGTCTATGAAATATGTTCCTTCTATATTACTCACTGACTTGTAACCGTCTGCGTAAACGTACTTAAAATCTATATATTTATTTGCAGAATCATTAAAACATCAATAAAAACATTTTGTGTATTGTCTGATTTTTCAAATATTTGGAATGAATTTTTGAAATTAAAATTTATGTTCGTACCAAAAGGAGAAATACTCTTTGACTTTCATCACTGAAGTGTTTTAAGTCTCATAGCCTTCGATTACAAATTGTATACTTCTATGAAAACACGGGTATGTTTCCGGCCCCGTAAAGCCTATCTAAGAATCAAGTTACATTTGAAAATGATGAAAACTTTGTTGAAGGTATAGTTCTAAAATGATACTGGAAACACGAAATTTGCTACCTTAAGTTTAATGATTGCTCGAAGCAGTCAACCAGAAACTCTAAATGGGGATGTTCAGAAGGCTGCAAAAAAAAAAAAAAGTCGAAGTGTAGTAATGTAAATTTTTTTAATTCATTTACTAATGAATTCTCCAACAAATGCTTAATGAGATTGATGTGGTAATGTGTAGTCCTGGGAATGATTTAAGTGTATGAGAAAAGAAATTTTCCAAGTCATCAAGAGTAAAATCACAACAGGTTATTTCTAGTAATATAATTATTTTTCTTTCTCTCACATGTATTTTTTCAGAACTGGAAGTAAGAGAAAGGTATATTATTACTATTTATATATTGTTCATACGTCATCCCTGATTCTTTTTAGCTTGTACCTTAGTTTTTTTTTTGTGAAAATAGCTTTAAAATGATTATACGAAATAAAATTTCTTAAGGGAAGAGATTATTAAAAATATATTCCAAAACCTCCTATGAATTTATACGTTTTGTAGCAATCCTCATTCCTCTAAGGCTTAGATTACTTGTTTTGTTTATTAAAAGCTATTTCTACGGTTGCACGGGGGCTTTCAATTACTTTTGTGCTACCCCAACCACACCAATTCAATGTGAGTTTTTATTGTGTCTGCGGTTATATTTACTATGAATAAAAAGTGGCTAGTTAGCTGTTTCATAAATGTATCTATTGTATGAAGTGTGGTTAAAGTTCTTTAGATACTCAAGATCCAAGATAATTAGAGATTTGTCACTATTGTAAAGATAAGGGCCGAGTTTCAAAGTCCAGAAAAGTGAAATAGAAGGAAAACAAATAGTCAGGTTTATTGAACAAAATGTTCTTGGGGGTGAGAATGAAAATAAGTCGCTTGCTTATTATTTTAAAGACACAGGTTATTGTTTCAAATGATCGTTTTTTACATGATTACCTCTTGGATATTTTTTGTATTGACCCAAAGGGTGTTTTTTAGAACCTAGTGCGAAATAAAAGGAATGGGAAGTTTATTGCTAAGATTATTAATGTGCATGGTTTCAATAGGGGTATTTTCAGGCTGGTATAAAGTTGGTATTGTTATTAAAGTTTGAATATCATTACGTACTGCAACTTAAAGTTTCATCAACAATTATACTTGGGTGAATGAAAATCGTAAGGTGTCAACAAAGTGACGTCCAAACTTTCTTCCGGGCTAAGAATGGTTTTCTAAATATACTGTAGTTTCTAAATATACTGTAGTTTCTAAATAT
>BMAW01089753.1:0-22846 GCA_019974015.1 Nephila pilipes
TAGGCAGAGTCATTTGGGTTGTCGGCAGATGCTGCTTATCAATATTAAAGTGAGTGGAATTTAATTTGAGAAATTGAGATCTAATAGTAGAGTTGGAAAAACTGTGGATGGATAATGGACTTATCAATATCGATGTAGTAGTGAACATCAGTTGAAGGTTCTAGGATTGGGTGGAAGTATCCTGAGAAAGATGAGTTGTCTTTAGAGGTGAGGGTCTAGTAGATTCTTGGAAATCATTGAAAACAGTAAAAGATGTGTTTACAGACAGCAGCAAGAATTTTTGATCCTCTAGGTTTGATTGCCCCGTTTGTTATACGCATTAAGATTGTGTTACAGGAGAATTTGGGGAAAGAAAAACGTCTGATTAGGACGAAGAGTTACCTCAGGACTTGAAACTTAAATATGGGTTAAGTGGTGCAACGAAACTGAAAATTTAAGTGACTTTACCATTTCGAGATATTTGTTTTCTGGATTGCCAGAATCAGAAAGTCGAAGATGCATGTGTTTTGTGATGCTTCACCTGTTGCTAACGGATCCAGTAAGTTTATTTAGATATTGTGGAATTGGTGAAATTATAGGATATCGCTATAATGTCTAAGAGCAGAGTAAGCGCCCTAAAGAATTAACACTACCGCGATTGGGTTAGTATGTAGGTGATAGGTTGTTAGAGTTGGGAACTATAAAAATATTTTCAAAGAAATCAGGAAAACGGTATTTTGGAGCGATTCTTGTATTGCATTACATTGGGTATGGGAAGTGCGAAAAGATGAAACAGTTTGTTGCCAATCGGGTTATGGAATTCAGGAGATCGAGTCAGTGACCGTTGGGTAATTATCCATCCATCGGAAGATAATCAACGGAATTTACTCACGAAGAGGATTTCTGCGAAATTTGAGTGTTTAATGAAAATGGTGAACAGGGGCTTCAGCAGCTTTAAAAGTGGTAGTGCTAAACAATTGGTCAAAAGAGATGCAAAGAGATGAGCAATTAGGTATTAAAGGGAACAGAAGGATCCTGTTAAAGATTTGTAGTTCATATAGGTTAGTAGAGCAGATTTGGAACAAGTTTTCAAGTTACTGATATTAAATTGCAAAGAGATTTGTTGCTTGGTTCTTAAGGTTCCGCAATGTTAGAGGATAAGATTTTGCTCTCTTTTGGAGACAGTTGAATTTAGGTGTCCATGATATTTATGTCAAATTGGTCCAAGGCAAGATATGTGGAAAATAATCAATCTATAGAGCAGAGAAAATGTTAAAAAAAAAAAGTACCTTTAATTTCCTTAAATCCGTTCTTGGACGGCTGTGGATTACTAAAAAAAAAGAGTTGGAGGGACGTTTAAGAAATGCCAACTACTAGAGACTGGCAAACATCCTATAATTGCCAAAATCATCCCTATCTGAAGATGTTGAGTTAAATTTTATCATCAAACATATACTTTTTTTTTTTTTGGGGAGTGCAATTAATCAACTCTGCTATGAAACAAAGAAATTATTTAGATAGTAGGAGGCAAAACTGCCATTCGTAAGGAGTAAGCTCTGTCAGATTTAGCTCTGAGTTTACAAAACCTATGACAGAATAAGAGCAGTAGACTTAAAACTGTCTCCAGGTGAAATGAAGAATACAATCATAAGCTAGTCAGACTTCCTGTGAACGATTAATATTATTTACATTTATTTTGGTTGATATTTCACTGATATATCAAAATTTGTGTATAACTATAAGCCTTTTAGCCTATACCTGCTTTACTTAGCTGCTTGCAAGCCGCTAGCATGCCTTTGCCCAAAAAAAGCCTTGGCAAAATACACCAGCCGTACTTTGCCTTAAAACTTGAAACGCGCCGTGGTTCTTTGTAGCAGCCTTGTAGAAATTTGGCCATAGCTGGTACGCACTTTATACCGCCATTTGGCTTTAAAAACACTTGGTACTTGCCTAGCCAAGGTAGCAGGTAAAGCCATTTTGGCCGCTAGCCTTTGTACTACGCAAAGCCATGTGGTGAGTACACATTTTTGAGAGAATTTCTTACTACTGAATTTTTTTTTGTATTTTTGTTGTGTAATAAGTGTTGCTTGAAGTAATTAGAGTTAAATAATATTGGCCTGGTGGTGGGTCTTTGAGTTAATAGTATTTGTGTTCCCATAGTGATTATTTGAGTTAATTAGTGTTGTGTTCCATAATTGATTGACATTCGAGTTAATTGAGTGGTTTATGTTCCATAATTGATATTTACGATTAATATTTGTGCTTTGTAGAGATTAGTCTTATGAATTTAATGAGTATTTGTGTTCATGTTTGATTTGATAATTTGAATTTAATAGAGTTGTGTTCTGTGACGAGTGCTGGGTCTTTTTTGAATCGATTGTTTTAGTGCTGATATTGTAAATTAAGGTGCTGTTTTTTTGTGTTAAATAGTCTTAAAATCACTGAGAAAGAACAAGTTGAAACTCATGTGGAGGAGTTAGACACTTGATGTTCCACTTGGAGCAAAAAAATGAATCGAATAAAAGCTTAGTAGAGAGTTCAAAGAAATCTACAAAAAAATGATGTGAATTCGTACAAAATATTGTGCTAGCATTCTTGAAAGAAAAGAAATTAAAAAGTGAGAGAAAAAAATCAGAGAACGAAATAAAATTACAATTAGAGAAGCTAAAATTATCTGGTTAGAAGCAAGTGCAATTAACTAATGCCAGGAAAATTACCCCTAAACCCAAAATGCTGAGACAGAACACTTGATGTAAACTCAATGAATTTTATTAAAAGTGTTAAAAAAATTAGCAATTCCTCTTCCCACTAAAGTAGAATCCTTCCATTTGTTTTTTCCAGTCAATTGAAAGGGCTTTTAGGACAAAAAAAGGTACCAGAAAGAATTTAAAGCTGAAATCCTCTTAAATATTTTTAGGTGAAAGGGTTAATAATTTATTGATATAAGTAAACAGAAAGAGGATATAGATGATTACAATAGCTAAAATGTATTATTTTGAAGAAATTCAACCAACTCCTCTAGAATGTTTAAAATTATTTTTTCGTTCTGCAAAATTGCACTTCTAAAATTTTGTGCAATTCGTAAGTTAAATTACAAATTTTGACTACTATTGTCAATTGAGGAGAGTAAATGATTTCAAGTCATTGTAATATCTTATAGTTTCCAGATAAGATTTTTAGTGAATTAGATCATGAATTAAGTCTCGCATAGCAGTAAAACAAGGAGAAATGTGGTTTGAACCCCAGAATTATGGGACGTAGATGTGATATTTATTTATCTTCAAAGTTAATAAAGTAAATCCTTTTGCAGATACGCGCCAGCGCTTGCGAGCCGCACCGTACTTGCATACGTACCATGCAAGCGCTATTGCTAACGTGCAGTGCGTATACCCGGCCATTACAGACAAACAGAGCAAAGTAAACAAACTAGTGAGAATTTTATGTGATAATGGCTCTGAAGAAGAGGAAGTTGGTGTACGAAATCTAGCGACTTTACCTAAAATTAAAACCAGTTAGAGAAGAAAAGATTATCAGTTTTTTTGCTTCCGGCTCAACAAAGCCCACTGAAATCATACGCCATAGCAGGAATTAAAATTAACTAATAGGTATAACCATATCAATCTAAATTCAGATTGAGTATTAGTAACAGATATATTACTGCTGCGCTTGTTTCTGTCCCCAAATGTTGAAGTGCAAATATTATGCGATCGTGAATTAGATTTAGCCGATTGTTGCGAAAATTGATATAAATATTGAAAATGTTAATTGGAGCAGATGTTTTTCTGTGGTGTGAAGCCACTTCTTTCCAAAGGATAGATCAGAATTGGCTATTACTTAACGATATTCAGTTATACTTTACAAAGTGTCAGGAGAATATAATTCTAGAGTTAAAATACAGTATCAACGAATTTTGTGTAGCCACTTTGGATGTTCAGAGTGTTGTAGGACCTTGAGGTTTAGAAATTAGAGATGAAGAATTAAATGTAGTTGAAGTAAAGCCTTAATGAATCAGTTTGAAATTTCATTGTAAATGGTAGATATGAAACTGATTTATTGTGGAAGTTTTTGAATTATAGAAGAATTGAAACAATTATTTTTTTTTAGCTAAAGGCAGTTCGATGAATTAAAAAAAGGTTTTCTAAAACAGTTGGGTTGCTAATGGGTATAAGTACATTTATAAATGATCAGAAAAAAAATGGAGTTATTGAAGAATGTGAGAGAGATGAATATAGATATTTTATGCCTCATAGAGGCGGTGGTTAGGAAGATAAAACAACAAAAGTTAGAGTAGTTTTTAAATTGTAACAAAATCTAAAATTTAATCTTTCTCTGAACGATTGTTTGGAATGGCCAAATTTAGATCCGATATTCTAGATGTAATTTAAATTTTTCGTAAATTCAAAATAGCATTTTAATACTACGATACTAGAAAGGCTTTTTTAATAGTAAAATTTCCGAAGGAATAGAAAATTCTTAAAATTCCTTTGGCATTCAGATAGCCTAATAGAGAATATAGAGTTATGAGAATGCAAGACTACCATTTTGAACATAAAAGTTCACCCTTTATTTTTTGGTGCCACGATAAAACATCATGATAAAAAAAATTTGAAAACAGCATCCCAATCATTTCGAAATGTCTTAAATTCAGCACTTTACGTAGAATGAGGATTTATATTTTTTGGTAGAGAAAATAATGTAGGCTTGAAATTAATTTGAGTTGTCGACAGATACTGTATCAATATTAAAAGTGAGTAGATTTAATTTGAAATTGAGATCTAATAGTAGAAGTTGGAAAAACTGTGGATGGATATGGACTTATCAATGTCGATGTAGTAGTGAACATCAGTTGAAGAAGGTTCTAGGATTGGTGGAATCCTGAGAAAAGATGGAGTTGTCTTTAGAGGTGGAAGTCTAGTAGATTCTTGGAAATCATTACAGAAACAGTAGTAAAGATGTGTTTACGAACCTTGTGGCAAAAAATTTTGATCCTCTAGGTTTGATTGCCCCGTTTATTTATACGCATTAGTTATTGTTGCAGGAAATTTAGGAAAGAGCGTCTGATTAGGACGAAGTTACACTCAGGAGCTTAGAGGCAAATATAAGTTAGTGAATTTTAGTCACCGCACCTTTAAAACGCGCTGCCTTTGCGCCTTTTACTTTGCAATACTTGCCGCTTACACACAGCGCACGCGCTTTACCACTTGCTGCCGCTTGCGCGCGCCGCTGGCGCACACTTGGCGCAGCTGGCGCGCGCCGCCATCCAGCAGATTTACTCACAGAGGAGTTGCTACTGAGAACATTTAATAAGAAAAATGGTTAGGTCAGCAGCTTTTAAAGGGTAGTGAGAATTGGCCTAACAATTGGTCAAGGGTCACAAGAATGAGCAAGTGTGATTATTAAAGGAGCAAAGGGAAGGATCCTGTTAAAAGTTTGTAGTTCATATGGAGTTAGTAGAGCAGATTTGGGAATAAGTTTTCAAGTTAGGAGTAAATTGCAAAGTTGTTGCTTGGTGCTTAGGTTCATGAGAGATGTTAGAGGGATGGGTACTCCTTTTAGAGACAGTTAAATTGAGTGTCCCATGATATTATGATAAATTGGTCCAAAAGATCGAATATGTGGAAGAAATAATCAATCTATAGAGAGCTTGGGAAAATGTTAAAGAGAGTGCTTTAATTTTGTAAATCCGTTCTTGGACGGCTGTGGATTACTAAGAGTTGGAGGACGTTTAAGAAATACCACTAGAGACTGCTGAAAACATCCTATAATTTTAAAAAAAATCATCCTATCACGAAGATGTTGAATTAAATTTTATCATCAAACATATATATGCACGGGGGGGAATGCAAGTGTATCCAACTCTGCTATGAAACAAAGAAATGCATTGGATAGTAGAAGACGAAACTGCCATTCTGGGAAGTAAAACGCTGTGTCAGATTTTAGCTCTGAGTTTCAAAACAAATTATGACAGAATAAGAACGGATTAGCAAAACTGTCTCCAGGGCAGAATGAAGAGACAATCCCAACTTAAACTACAGGTCAGACTTCTGTGAACGGTGTATTGTTACATTTATTTTTTGGTTGATATTTCACTGTTATAATAAAATTTGTGTACTATAGTGTTATAACTTGATATGTCTTATATTTTTAGTTTGAGCATAATTGTATTATTTGTAATTCAAATGATGACGTGAAAGGTCATGAGGGCCATTAATGTTACAACCCCAAAAGGTATGTGGTAAAGAATGCTACGCCGATAGATGGCGCTGTGTCAGAGACGAAGTTGGCAGCCTTCAGATAGCACTTTTGGTAAGAGGGTAGTGTACGAGTGGAGTTGTTAAATAAAATGCTGTATGTATGATTTAGCGCTCTTAATTACAATCTTAAATATGAGTCCCTGTGATCATCCCCAAAGAGATAACAATAGGTTCAGCGCAAAACACGTACCCAGTATTTTATCGTATTAATTTTAATTGAAGTAATTACTTCCACCGTTCTGGATTGTATTACGTGTACAATATTATAACATTGGCATTTCACATAAATATATCTAAAAATATCATATTTAGTAGCAAAACGCTCTAGCTTCTACAAAATACGCCAACCATTATTTCTTACGTTACTACAATCCATCGTATTCTATTCTTTAATATTTAATTCAAGTGAAAGTCAGAGTTTCAAAATATATATAAATTTAATTGAACTCCACGTTCTGGGTAAACGAGGAATTCTTGAAATTTTAATATTTATAACGGTCAACGAAAGTTTCATATACAATGCAAGATTTCAAATTTAGTCGGTTAATCAAGTAATGGATATAGATTTTAAATATTTTCTTGGAAAAAAAAAATCTGCAGAAATAATCACTTAAAAAAAAAATGCATAGATCATGTTGGCGAAATTTATTTCCAATAAACAATCGATTTTTTATTTCATTTCCCTTTAGTTGTCTTTGGTAGTGTAGTATTTTGCAAATCATTTTGATGTGGAATTGCACATTTTTTAATCCTATTCTTAGGTGTATTTTTTGTATGAGTACATTGAATGTGTTTCTGTACTAGTGTAGAACTTTTACGCCGCTACCGCTTGCACGCTGTTAATATGTAATCATGCGCTTCAGCTGCATTCGATTTTTTCATGATCTATGCACACATGAGTGTAAAGCCATTCAGCACAGCTCTTTTCTGATATTTAGCCAATTTCAATGAAGTGACTTTGGCGTATGTACGAGAATACAAGGTTATATGTTGTGGCGTTTGATTCATGTTAGTTATCCGTTCTTTTATTTGGGATATGGAGCGAATTAACAAACTTATAGATATAGTATAAAACAGATTTTATGTAGGAGACATGCACGGTTTCATTTTACCTATACATTGATAGATCTAGTACTCAGGAATCATGTGTAATATTTATATATATCGAATTGTTTTATTTTAAAATTGGTTTGTTTTTTTAGTTCTTTCATAATTTTTGATATATCCTTCATTTATTGAACAAATAACCCACGTTATATACAAGTTGCAGAAAAAAAAAAAAAAATTGACAACGCTTTACAATCATGCTGAGGCTTAATTTTTGAGACTTGGTGAAAATAGAAGAAAACGAACAATTATTTGTTTTCGTTTTTTTATTCTTAATTCACAATAATCCCTCTTCCTTCATTGAGGTCGTGTGGTAGCCTGTGGTCATATCACTTCGATTCGTACCCGACGGTTTTTTCGTTGAGCCGCGGGTTCGATCCTTGGCCGCCAGACACGTGTAGCCCGGGCTGATGCACCGTTAATCTGTCGAGGGCCAAAGTCACTCCGTTGGTGTGATTGTGGATGTGTTGAGGAAGGTGCCAGCTCAGGTGTCGTCCTCGTCACTTGAACGTGGTTCAAAGTACGGGTCCGTCGCCAAGCAGCCCTCGATGTTGCTTCTAGTGCGACGTTAATAAAACTCAACTCAACACTTTTTGGGTTTCCAAACAGATACAGGAGTATAGTGTAATGTTCCGAAAAATAAATGTTTATACTCTTGAACACTATACGTATGATGCTAGAATGGACAGTGGAATAGACAAATGTTCTGTTATTTTCGAAAACAATAAAACAAAATGTGATACTTAGACGTTGCGGTACTGGTAAGAGGTGCATTGATGCAATAGAAAACCTTAATATGACTAATGACCCTTTTCTACATCTTTTTTAAACAATGCGTTATAAACACCCGATAAATCTTAAAAGTATATGCACTACTTTTGTAAATAGATAATCACACCTGAAACCCCATTCTCAGCATTAGCTACGTTTCGTAATAAGAAGCTCTAAAATTATCAATATCACTTCAATGAACTATCCTTTACCTTTGCGCCACTTTTGCCAAAGGCGCCGGCCCGCCCGCTTTTGGCCGTGCAGCACATACGAGGTTTAGACATCACAAAGCCAACAATAGGTTGGCGCAAACACATATGTTTGAGTGTCAGAAGCGGGATTATTAGCTAGTTAGAGGTGGATTTTGTTGAGTGTTAACTGTGCGTTGCCTTTAACTCTTGTTGTTGAGCGAGAAATATGTGATAGGGTAATATGGCGATACACATTTGAGAGAATTTCTTACTACTGAATTTTTTTTTGTGATTTTTTGTTGTGTAATAAATTTGCTTGATAAATTGAGTTAAATAATATTATTTATGGTGGTGGATTATTTGAGTTAATTAGTGTTGTGTTCCATAATTGATTATTTGGAGTTAATTAGTGTTTGTGTTCCGCAATTAGTTATTCAGGTTAATTAGTGGTAGCATGTTCCATAATTGTGTTTGAATTAATAGAGCTGTGCTTTGTGAGGATTGTGTAGATTTAATGATGTTGTGTTCTGTGTTTGATAAATTTAGATTTAATAGAATTTGTGGTGATTCTGTGACGAGGTGTAGTTCTTTTTTTGAATCGATTGTTTAGTACTGATATTGTAAATTAAGTTGCTGCTTTTTGTGTTAAAATAGATGCTTAAATCACTGAAAAGACGAGTTGAAACTCGTAGCAGAGGTGTATGATATTTCCACTTGGGCAAAATAGTCCAGGCCAAAGCTTAGTAGAGAGTTTCGAAATCTACAAAATGATGCAATTCGTACAAAATATTATTATTGGCATTCTTGAAGAAAAGAAATTAAAAAGTGAAATAGAAAAATCAGAGAACGGCATAAAATTACAATTAGAAAACTTCATTATCTCAGTTAAGCAGAATTACGTGCTAATGCCAGGAAAATTGCCCTAAAACAAAATACTGGGACTTACTTAAGTATAAATGTGAAATTTTTTTAAGTGTTAAAACATTGCTTAATTCCTCTTCCCACTAAAGTGAATCCTTCAATTTGTTTTTCAGTCTCAATTGAAAAGAGGCTTTAGGACAAAAGGTACAAGAGAAGAATTTCAAACTGGGAAATCCTCTTAAATATTTTGGGTGAAAGGTTAATAATTTATTGATGCCATTAAGCAGAAGAGGATATAGATAGTTACAATAAGCTAAAATGCTTATTGTTTGAAAATTTCAACTAGCTCATAGAATGTTTAAATTGTATTTCGTTCTGCGCAAAATTTTACGCTACAAGAAATTTTTGTACGAATTCGCGTCAAGTTAAGTGCAAATTTTGGCTACTGTGTCTGATTGAGAAGTAAGCGTTTTAAAATCATTGCCATGCTCTTATAGTTTCGAATAAGAATTTTGGTAGATTAGATCACTTGAATTAAAGTCTCGCATAGCATTAAAACAAGAGGAGAAATGTGGTTTTGAACCCCCCAAATTATGGGACGTGAATGTGATATTTATTTATCTTCAAAGTTAATAAAGAAACCAAAATCCTTTTTTTTGCAGGAAATCATTTTCGAGCAACGACAATACAAAGAGAAGCGGGAAATTAGCATGTGAATAAATATCGCGGATATAATAATGAGAAATGTTTCAAATGTTTATGTCTGGAGTGAAAAAATCATAGATGTATTGTGTGTAAAAAATAATGAAAATCATTCGCTAAACTCAATATAGTACAAAAAAAATGTCTGTAAAGGAACGTGTCGAAATAGTTAAAAAAAAGAATAATCTTTGTTTCAAATTTTCCATTGAGTGCAGCGTAAGAGGAACCAAATCACAGGAATTGTTTTTTTTGTGAAATTCACATCATCAATTAATTCATTTTTTTCCAAGAGAGAGGAGAGAAAATTACGTGTATGGAAAATATTCCTCCTTTCGAGAATATCACCTCTTCGGAACGTCCATATAAATTCAACTTCTTTGTCCTCGGTCTCGATCTCAGATGCCTGCTGTTTTATTGCTAACGTGCAGTGCGTATATGCCGGCCATTACAGACGACAGAGCAAAGTAAAACAAACTAGTGAGAATTTTATGTGATAATGTATGGCTCTGAAGAGTTGGTGCTGCAGAAATCTAGCGACTTGCCTAAAATTAAAACCAGTTAGAGAAGAAAGATTATCAGTTTTTTTTGCTTTCGGCTCAACAAAGCCCACTGAAATCATACGCCGCCATAAAATTAAAATTAACTAATAGGTATAGCCCTTATCAGTCTATTCAGATTGAAGTATTAGTAACAGATATATTACTGCTGCGCCTGTTTTAATCCCAAATGTTGAAGTGCAAAATATTATGCGATCGTGAATTAGATTTAGCCGATTGTTGCGAAAATGATATAAATATTGAAATGGCTATTAGGGCAGATGTTTTCTGGCAGGTGTGAAGCCACTTCTTTCCAAAGGATAGATCGAGATTGTGTACCAACTTGATATTCAGTTACTTTACAAGGATGTCAGGAGAAGTGTAATTCTAGAGTTAAAAATACAGTATCAACCTTGAATTTTTGTGTAGCCGCTTTGGATGTTCAAGTGTTGTGGGACCTTGAGGTTTAGAAATTAGAGATAAGGAAGAATTAAATGTGGTTGATAAAGCCTTAATAGATCAGTTTGAGAGAAATTTAAAAAATTTGTGATAGGTAGATATAGAGCGATTTTATTGTGGAAGTTTTAGTTACTGAAGATTAGAAACAATTATTTTTTTTTTTTTAGCTAAAGGCAGTTCGATGAATTAAAAGGAGTTTTCTAAAACGGTGTTAGGTTGCTAATGGGTATAAGTACGTTATAAATGATCAGAGAAAAAAAATGGGATTATTGAAGAATGTAGAGATGAATATGAATATTTTATGCCTCATGAAGCGGTGGTTAGGGAAGATAAAGGGAAGCAACAAAAGTTATCAGAGTAGTTTTAGTGTAGCTCAAATCTAAATTTAATCTTTCTCTGAACGATTGTTTGGAAACTAGCCCAAATTTAGATCCAAATATTCTAGATGTAATTTAAATTTTCGTAAATTCAAAATAGCATTTAATGCTGATATAGAAGGCTTTTTTTAATGATAAGAATTTCGAAGAGATAAAATTCTTAAATTCCTTTGGCATTCAAGATATTCTAATAGAGAATATAGAGTTATGAGAATGCAAAGACTCACTACCATTTGGTTGTAAGTTCACCTTTATTTTTGGAATTGCACGATAAAGCATCATATTAAAAATTTGAAAACAACAATCCTAAATCATTCAAATATTAAATTCAGCACTTTACGTAGATGATTTATATTTTGAGTGCATAGAAATATGTAGGCAGAGTCATTTGAGTTGTCGACAGATGCTGTATCAATATTAAAGTGGTAGGATTTAATTTGAGAGTGAGATCTAGTAGAAGTTGGAAAAAACTTTGTAAGGATGGATAATGGACTTATCAATGTCGATGTAGTGGCAGAGTGAACATCAGTTGAAGGTTCTAGGATTGGAATTGGAATCTGAGAAAAGATGAGTTGTCACTTTAGAGGTGGGGTCCTGGTAGATTCTTGGAAATCATTACGAAACAGTAAAGGTATGTTTACAGACAGCGGCAAGAATTTTTTGATCCTCTGGAAGAACATTTTGTACCACGCCCATTGCTAGAAAGCATGGCCCAAGGCATTCAAACTTTAAAAGCATACACCATGGCTTTACTTCGCCTTTGCTTCCAAAACCTTGGCACAAATTTAAAAGCAAAAGTAAAATACATAGCTGCATGCCACACTAAGCTACTACCGTCAGCCGTAAAAGCGCAAAACGCCACTTTACCGCCAAAACACTTTTCATACTTTACACGTGGTAGCGCAGCGTAGCCCGTGGCTTATACGCCTTTAGCCAGCAGCACGGCATTGCGCCTTTGGAGATTGGGTAAAGGAAGTGCGAAAGATGGAAACAGTTTGTTGCCAATCAGGTTGTGGAAATTCAGGAGATCGAGTCAGAGTGATTGGAATTATTATCCATCGGAAGATAATCCAGCAGATTTACTCCTGAGGAGAGTTGCTGCTGAAATTTGGTGTTTAACTGAAATGGGTAGTTAGGTCAAAGCTTGGCTTTTTTTAAGGTGAAATTGGCCTGAAACAATTGGTCAAGGTCACAAAGAGATGAACAGTGTAGAATTATTAAGGGAGCAAGGAAGGATCCTGTTAAAAGTTTTGTAGTTCATATGGGTTAGTAAGAGCAGATTTGGAATAAGTTTTTCAAGTTAGATAGAATTGCAAAGGGTTGTTGCTTGGTGCTTAAGGTTCATGAGAGAAATGTTAGAGATAAGATTTTGCTCACTTTTAGAACAGTTGAATTAGTGTCCCGCGTATTATAATCAAATTGGTCCAGAAACCGAATATGTGGAAAAGAAATAATCAATCTATAGGCAGGAAAATGTTAAAAAAGAGTCCCTTTAATTTCCTTAAATCCGTTCTTGGACGGCTGTAGATTACTAAGGTTGGAGGACGTTTAAAATGCCAACTTACTAGAGACTATAAAATTTATCCCCTATAATTGCCAAAAAATCCATCCTATCACGAAGATGTTGATTAGATTTTATCATAAACATATATGCACGAGAATTACGAGAATTAATCGCTCTGCTACCAAGAGCAAAGTATTGGATAGTAGAACTAAAGCTGCCATTCATGGGAAGTAAAACGCCTTGTCCAGGTTTATCTGGAGTTTTTCAAAACAAATTATGAGCAGAATAAGAGCAGTTAACTTAAAACTGTCTCCAGGTGAAATAGAAGAACCAATCCATAAACTGGTCAGACTTCTGAACGATTAATATTGTTACATTTATTTTTGGTTGATATTTCACTGATATATCAAATTTGTGTACTACTTAGATATTCTAACTTGATATGTCTTATATTTTAGTTTTGAGCATAATTGTATTTATGGCATTCAAATGATGACGTGGTCATGGGGCCCAGTATGTTACAACCCCAAAATTTATGTACATTAGAATGCTTCTACGCCGATAGATGGCGCTGTGTCAAAGAGACGAGATTGTAGCCAGATAACGCACGGTAGAGGTAGTGTACAGTGGAGTTGTTAAATAAAATGCTGTATGTGTGATTTAGCGCTCTAATTACAATCTTAAATATGGAGTCCTAGTCATCCCAAAGAGATAACAATAGGTTCCTTTTCAAACACATTGCAATTATTTTATCGTATTAATTTTAATTGATATAGTATTAGCTACCACGTTGCGTAGCTACCTTTTGCAGAAGCCATTTTGCTTTTATTAATTGCTACACGACTTTTAATCCTATTCATAGGTGTATTTTTGTAGTACATTGAATGTGTTTTCTGTACTAATAGTCAATGGAATTTTCATTGGTTCCGGAAATTTGAGACAATCCATGCGAATCAACATATTACTTAATATTTTCAAAAGGGGCCGCAGTAACTAGTGGTCAAGGTCGTGGGCTAGCAGCCAGTGATTTTCTACGTTCAGTCGCGGGTTCGATCCTTGGCCGCCAAGACCCGCCGTGTTAATGGAGCTGACGCACGTTAAATCTGTTCGGGGCCCAAAGTCCTCCCGTTAGCGTGGTGTGGATGTTAGGAGAGGAGGATGCCAGCTCAGGTGTCGTCCTCGTAAATTATCCGTGGTTAAAAATTACGAGGTCTGTCGCCAAAAGCACTCGTGTTGCTTCTAGTGCGACGTTAATAAAAAATCTAAGCTAAACTAAAGCCCAGCGGGTGGCTTAGAAGCTTTAAGACACAAACCCATATTTCAACATGTACAATGACGACGATTTTACGCTGTTAATATGCTAATCATGCGCATTCAGCTGCATTCATTTTCATGATCGTAGCACACATGAGTGTAAGCCATTCAGCACACAGCACTGTTCCTGAATATTTAACTTAATTTTATCAATAAACGACTTTGGCAACATATGTACAGAATACAAGTTATAATGTTGTGGCGTTTGAATTCATATTTAGTTATCACGTTCTTTTAGGAATATGGAAGGCATTAACAACGTATAAATAAATTATAAAACAATTTTAGTATGAAGGCATGCACGGTTTCATGGGTAAATCGGCCAAATACATCATAGAATCATGTTAATAAATTTAATATATCGAATTGTTTATTTTTAAAATTGGTTTGTTTTGTTGCTTTCATAATTATTTGATATATCAACTTCATTTATTGAGCAAATAACCCACGTATAGTAAGTTGCAGAAAAAAAAAAAAAAAATTGAAACGCTTTATTACAATCATAGCGGGAAATAATTTTTGAGACTTGGTCTGTAAAATGAAAGAGAAACGAACAATTATTTGTTTTCGGTTTTTATTCTTAATTCACAATAATCCCTCTTCCTTCATTGAGGTCGTGGTAGCCTAGTGGTCATACCTTCGGATTCGTACCCGACGGTTTTCGTTCAGTCGCGAGTTCAATCCTTGGCCGCTAAAGACCCGACGTGTAGCCGGGGCTGATGCACGTTAAATCTGTTGGGGACCAAAGTCATCCCGTTGGTGTGGTGTGGATGCTAGTAGAGGAGTTGCCAACTCGGGTGTCGTAATCGTCACTTGACCAAAGTTCAAAATTACGAGGTCCGTCGCCAATAGCCCCCGTATTGCTTCTAGTGCGACGTTAATAAAAAAACTAAACTAAACCCTCCCCCTTCATTCTACTTCGACCCCGAGGCCCCCTAGAGATCATTTTCTTTCCCATGGGTTTACTGCCTTTGGAAAATATATTATTGAAGCTATCCCGTTATTCCTTAGCGATATCTCTTTATTTTCAACCCACCTACTTTTCAACCAATTTTTATTCTTTTTGACTTCATTCACACGTCTACATCACAGCTTTTGGAGCAGCATGGCGACATTAGACTATAACGTCATTTAACAAGACCATCACTTAATAACAAAGGAAATATGTTTCGAGCCAGTAAAACGGTAGCAACAGCTGATTGGTTGAGGTTGATTTCGTGACTGGCATTGCTTCAGTCGAGTCGCTAACGGCATTGAAGACATTTAACCTGCTTTTCTCATATTGTTCAGCAACGCGGCCAACAATTGCCGCAGCAGTATAGACAAATTGAACTTTTGCACCATAAACCAAACAATTATTTATTCATTCATATTACCTGAAATATGGATGCTAAGACAGTTGAGTTCATTATCAGATTTATCTTTTCACTTAGCTATATTGTTCAATATTACTCTACTATCGCTTCGTACTTAACTGCGGCATTAATGATCTATAAGCTAATCAATCAAAGTAGATTCAAGGTTATAGATTGTGTATGTTTAATAATGTCTAACTGAGAAGTAACATAATAGCTAATAAAGACACGGATATCATAATTTAAGACATCTATCAGGTGACACGGGCCACGGTAGCCTAGTGGTCAAGGTCGTGGACTTGTGGCTGGCGGATTTCGTTCAGTCGCGGGTTCGATCCTAGGCCACCAAAGACCCGCCGTGTAGCCGGGGCTAATGCACGTTAAATCTGTTCGGGGCCCAAAGTCCTCCCGTTGGCGTGGTGTGGATGTTAGGAGAGTGAAGGGGTGCCAGCTCAGGTGTCGTCCTCGTCACTTGACCGTGGTTCAAATTAACGAGTTCCGTCGCCAATAGCCCTCGTGTTGCTTCTAATGCAACGTTAAGGAATCATAAGCTAAACTAAACTAAAGAAATACAGAATCTTGGAGATGATATAACGATTATGGAGTCGTCCACGTCACTTGGCCAGTGGTCAAAATTTACATTTTCTTTGGTTAATTATCAGCATAGTTAATCTTTCACTACTAGAGTGATGTTATGTTCTCTGGAGTTCTTTGGTTTAGTTTAGTTTATATTGACGTCGTACTAGAAGCAACACGAGGGCTATTGGCGACGGACATCATAATTTTGAACCGCGGTCAAGTGACGAGGACGACACGTGAGCTGGCACACCCCTCTCCTAACATCCACACCACGCCAACAAAAGGACTTTGGGACACGACAGATTTAACGGCTCAGCACCGGCTACACGGTGGGTATTTAGTGGCCAAGGATCGAACCTACGACTGAACGAAAACCGCCGGCCACGAATCCGAAGCCATAACCACTTGGCTACTGCGTCCCTGGTGTTCTTTGGTAGCAGGCCGCGGTAGCCTAGTGGTCAAGGTCGTGGACTAGCGACCGAAGGTTTTCGCTCAGTCACGGGTTCGATCCTTGGCCGCCAAAGACCCGCCGTGTAGCCGGGGCTGATGCACGTTAAATCTGTTCGGGGCCCAAAGTCCTCCCATTGGCGTGGTGTGGATGTTTGGAGAGGTGGTGCCAGCTCAGGTGTCGTCCTCGTCACTTGACCGTGGTTCAAAATTACGAGGTCCGTCGCCAATAACCCTCGTGTTGCTTCTAGTGCGACGTTAATAATAAAAACTAACTTCTTTGGTAGCATTCAGTGTGCAAGACTGCAGTAGCCCAGTGGTTATGTTCGATAATTCGTAGCTGCGGTTTTTTCCTTCTAGTGGTGGGTTCGAGCCCTAATGTGGATCATTTTTCGAAAAAATCATGGTCTCTAGTTCACAGGCTGTGTCGTCAAGTCGCAAGTTCACCTGCTGATCTCGCTGCAAATCCATCTAGCCGCAGAGATTATGAGCTTTAAATATAACGAAACTCCAAATTCTTTGAGAGGGAAATTAAAGTTTAAAGATTAAGGCTCTTGCCCATGTACCGTCTTCGTCAATCGACCTAGGTTGAAAAAACAATTTCCATTTTCAGTCGTCCTGTCAATGGTTCCAAGTGAGACTTTGATAGAAAAATCTTTCTTTGAATCAATTCATCTGGCGGGTTAATAAACCAGAAGAAGGGAGAAAACTTAGCGGAGGAGTAAATCTCATAAGCTTATTATTTTCTTTTCATCATGTATTAGCAGATTTAAATAGGTAATTTACAAAACATCAGCCTTGTAATTGATTTCGACTGATGTAGACAACGGTATCTTAGTATTCATAATATTGAAATCGTCCTTTCAGTAGAGACGTGGTTTCGAGTGCCCGTTCTTCAATAAACCCGTTATGAAGCAGACTGATACACATTAAATGAATCGAGGCTCAAAGTAATCAAAATTGGATTGAAGGGAAGTTTGGAGAAACAATTCCTAATTTGGATGTCGGGGTCGTCGTATAAATATGGCAGAATATTATGAGGTTTTCGTCGCTGACATCCCTCTTGGCTGCGGTAACCTCGTGGTCATAGTTTCAGACTCGTGGCCGATGGTTTTCGTTGAGACACGGGTTCGAGCCTTGGCTACTGAAAACCCTCCGTGTAGCCGGGGTTGATGCATGTTAAACCAGTCTGGGCCAAAAGTCCTCCAGTTGGCGTGGAGTGGAAGTTAGGAGACATGTTGCCAGTTCGTATGTCGTCTTCATCACTTGACTGAGGTTCAAATTTACGAGGCCTGTCACCAATAGCCCTCGTATTGATTCTAGTGCGACGTTAATAAAATCTAAAAAAAAAAAACTAAAACACTGACATTCCTCAAGTTTTGTTTTCTTAAAGCAAAGTTAAGTATCAACAAATCAATCAAAATAGAAATAACTATGGTCAAAAGAAAGTTTATAAATTCCGTTAACTACTTTAAAGTATTTTATTCTTGATGCAATTATTTCAATTTCCGAAGCACATTTTGATATATTTTGAGAAAAATCATTATTTTCGTTGACTGAATATTTTTTTCAAACCATCACATAAAGTAATAAATTCATCTCTGGATTTCTATATAGTAATACCTTTCAAGTTTTTCATAATTAAGAATAAAGAAAATATGGATGAAATGGAAGCGAGTCGAAAGAACTTGGAAGAGAAAAATCAAAGATTTAAAAATGTGTGTAGAAGATGGAAGGAAGCATACGAATCATTAAGCATTAAACATTCAAAAGTACTACGAAATGATTCTATTAATAAAGAAGTTCTTCGGCCCCTCCAGGAATATCGTTTTCGTATAGATTCCTTAAAGAAGAAAATTGATGAATGTGCACAAGATATTCGCGACAATCTTATTCAAATAAATGAGAAAAGTAGAAAAATTTTACAACTTTCAAATACTCCTACAGAGAGGCAATTGGCAGAATTATATAATTCTGAAAAAGGTATTAACCATAGATTCGCAGTAACTGCTCGTCATGAAGAGTTGTTATTATCTGAAATTATACAATAAGGTGAATTGTCAGAAATCTCTCAAGAAATTTTTAATGAAATGGAATCAATCCTTAATAGGTAACTGATGTTTAGAAGTTTCTGATTAACTGCAATTGATTAAAAAAGGATTTGTATTTTAAAAATGTATTTATCTTAATTATTTTTTCATTTTTCTTGGAAAATCAATTTTTTTAATAATGCGATCAAGTTATAAAGAAACGTACTCCGTCAATTTTTTGCCTATTTGATTTAAATTTAGAATGTTAAGTAAGTTTAAAATGAATTTGCTTTTTTAAAACAAAATTGACATGTTTGTTGTGGAAATTTTCACATTGGCCTAATATTACATTTACAACCACAAATGTTTGAAAATAAGTGATATATATATATACAGAAGTGTTCTTAAAAATATTACCTTTTATTCTGCTATATAAAAATAAAGTGTTTAGCAATATGAATTATTTTTATTGACAACGTTCAATTTCATTGTTCATTTATTTTTACTATGTCATCTCATACCGTCTGTAGGATTTTAGGACTAAATTTACTGAGAATATTGTTTAAATTAAAACTCATGAAATAAATTTGAGTTTAACTTAAAGGATGTATAAATTTTACTTAAATTATTAAATGTTTTGATGTGATCAAATGCGATTTGCGCAAGAGCTATTAGGACATTTTAAAATTATGAAATATATTAATGGTTTTAAGAGTTAACGTATTTTCCATTCGAAGGATTATCAAGTTTTAAAATAGTAATTGTACAATTCGTAAGTACTGTATAATTCCCTTTGCTTTTTAAGAATAGTTAATCTAACTCAAGAAATGGAAGGACAAAATCATAGAATGAAGGAAAGAAACTTATTGATGAAAAATAAAAAGTTTGATACTAAATTCAGTATTCTAATGTACGTGCAACATCGGAGTTTATGACCCACTTTTTAGGTAAAATCTTATGTTAATGCCTTTACTGGTTAATTGATGTTAGTGTTTGGAATGTACTTAATGATTCGATTCATATATATATATATATATATATATATATTCGAGGTTTAGTATGGAAATTCACAAAATGCAATTTCTTTGGAATTCATTGAATTACTGGTCTCGGTTGTTCCTTTTATATATGATGGACTGTAATGTTTTAATATATTTTCAGTATTTACAACCAAGTAATTTTTGCATAAAACAAAAAAAAAACGTGTTTTGTTTATTGCAGATATTTAAAAATATTTTTAAATTCTGTTTTACCATAGATAAATCTTGTTTTTAGGTTAATATGTTATCAAAAATTGCTCCAATATTATTTGTTTCATTTGGGGCGGTTTTCGGCGGTTTTCGTTCAGTAGCGGGTTCGATCCTTGGCCGCCAAAGACCCGCCGTGTAGCCGGGGATGATGCACGTTAAATCTGTTATGGGGCCCTAAGTCCTCCCGTTGGCGTGGTGTGGATGTTAGGAGAGGGGGGTGCCAGCTCAGGTGTCATCCTCGTCAATTGACCGTGGTTCAAAATTACGAGGTCCGTCGCCAATAGCCCTCTTGTTGCTTCTAGTGCGACGTTAATATAAACTAAACTATTTGTTTCATTTGAATATTGAAATTATATGCTGTAGAGTGTACAAGAAAGTATATTTAAGTTATATAGTAAAATTTACAGTAAAATTAATATTTATACAAAAGTTTCTATTTTCGAAAGATTAAAGCTGATCTCATTTTAGAATTGTGTGTTATCAAGCCCCGATTTTATGACTTTTGTCCAAACTAATCAGGGTATCTCAACTTTCAAGAATACGGGTACCGTACTGATTATGCCATTTGGTAAAAAGAGAATTATGATTTTCTGAAAAATCATGTGACTAACACCTGTGCCTTATTTACCCTCATTCCAAAGTTCGTTCAATAAAGTACTTGTGAATAAAGTTAAAGGTTGCCATTTGCACTGTTCTTTTCCATTATTTTTTTCAAGAACGTCTCATACGGCTTACGGAATACGCCAGATGAGACGAGATGAGTTATGGAAGTTATTTCGGCAATATGTTCCATTTCGTTTCTACTGTCGTGTTGAGTGTTATTTAATGATTTATTGTACTTTTTAAAAACATTTAAAAATATTGTGATAAAAAGACATTATTTTGTGCTCCGCATTTTCACTTTTTTTTTCTCTACAAGATATTGTTATAACAATGCAATGTGAAATCAAAATGATTATATTCATTCCTGGAGAACTATAACATATTGATTAAAAAACTTAAGCCCTTCCAAGTTAGAAGCTTGTTCATTCAATAAATGGGAAAAAAACCCTTCAAAATATGGAAACAAAATATTTTCACTTGTTTATTCAAAGATATATTTTACGATTGATATCAAAAGATATTGTAGAGTACAACCAGGAGGACCATGCAGTGTTTCTAATTATTCCGCTGATATTGTCATTTATTACACAATAATTGGTACCAAGTTATAATTTGGCAAAATCTTTACTGAATGATAATATAACTTCGTTAGAAATACTGCATTCAAATAAAAAAGAAATCAGTTGGCAATTCCTTCCATTGAAATAAGGAGTCTTGGGTTCAACATTTTGGGGGCCAAAGACCTGCCATGTAGCCGGGGCTGATGCACGTTAAATCTGTTCGGGGCCCAAAGTCCTCCCATTGGTGTGGTGTGGATGTTAGGAGAGGGGGGTGCCAGCTCAGGTGTCGTCCTCGTCACTTGACCGTGGTTCAAAATTACGAGGTCCGTCGCCTAGAGCCCTCGTGTTGCTTCTAGTGCGACGTTAATAAAAACTCAACTCAACACTTTTGGGTTCCAAACAGATGCAAGTATAGTGTAATGTTCCGAAAAATAAATGTTATACTCTTGAACACTATGCATGCTGATGCTAGAATGGACAGTGGAATAGACAAATGTTCTGTTATTTTCGAAAACAATAAAACAAAAGGTGATGTAGACGTTGCAGGTATGTTAAGAGGAATTTGCATTGATGCAATGAAAACCTTAATATGACTAATGACCCTTTTCTACATCTTTTTAAACAATGCGGGTATAAACACCCGATAAATCTCCAAAGTATATGCACTACTTTTGTAAATATAGATTATCACACCTGAAACCCCATTCACAGCAGAAATGCTTCGTTTCATTATTGTCAAGAAGCTCTAAAAATTATCAAGTATCACTTCAATGAACTGGAATCTGCAGGTCCAAAAGAAAGGACTGTGTGAATTGTGGGGGTGAAAGAAAATAATTACACAACTATAATGTGCAATAAATGTTCTAATTTTGTGTCCAAAAATCATATAAAAATAACCAAATATATCTGTAAAAGTTGCAATAATTTTTCAACAAATATCCCAGGGATTATCCGAATGATGGATATAATCCTTCTAAATTTGAATTTCTTCTTTGATTTTGTTTTAAATCCGTAATATAATTCGCTTAAATTAAATATCAACAGCATTATTACAGTATTTGTTACAACCCCAAAAGGTATGTGGTAAGAACGCTACGCCAATAGATGGCGCTGTGTCAAGACGAGTTTGTAGCAAGATAACGCACGGTAGAAGTAGTGTACAGTGGAGTTGTTAAATAAAATTTTGTATGTGTGATTTAGCGCTCTTAATTACAATCTTAAATATGGAGTTTTAGACATCCACAAAGCCAACAATAGGTTGGCGCAAACACGTACATGTTTGGTGTCAGAAGCGGGATTATTAGTTAGTTAGAGGTGGATTTTGTTAGTGTTAACTGTGCGTTGCTAACCCTTGTTGTTGAGCGAGAAGTAATGGCGGTAGAGGGTAATATGTGGTGAGTACACATTTTGAGAGAATTTCTTACTACTGAATTTTTTTTGTGATTTTTGTTGTGTAATAAGTGTTGCTTGATAAATTGAGTTAAATAATATTATTTATGGTGGTGGATTATTTGAGTTAATTAGTGTTGTGTTCCATAATTGATTATTTGAGTTAATTAGTGTTGTGTTCCATAATTGATTATTCGAGTTAATTAGTGTTATGTTCCATAATTGATAATTTGAATTAATAGAGCAGTGCTTTGTGAGATTCATATTGTGAATTTAATAGTGTTGTGTTCTGTGTTTGATAATTTGAATTTAATAGAGTTGTGTTCTGTGACGAGGGTGTAGTTCTTTTTTGAATCGATTGTTTTAGTGCTGATATTGTAAATTAAGAGTTGCTGTTTTTGTGTTAAAATGAGTCTTAAATCATTGAGAAAAGACGAGTTGAAACTCGTAGCGGAGGAGTTAGCCCTTGATGTTCCACTTGGGGCAAAAATAGTCGAGTTGAAAAGCTTAGTAGAGAGTTCAGAAATCTACAAAAATGATGCTGAATTCGTACAAAATATTATTATTGGCATTCTTGA
>BMAW01089774.1:0-10174 GCA_019974015.1 Nephila pilipes
AAAAGTATTATATTAAAACAAAGCTAGAATTATTTTTGTTTTGCGTTACAATTTATTATGGTAGTGCAAAAATTTCATCTTCTATGAAGAATTATGCAAGATAATGATGCTGAAAAATAAAAAAAAGCTAATTACTCATCTTTTAAGATATCATGTTACTATGTAAAAAGTAAAATATTATAGTAATGTTTTCAACTCGCAGAATTTACAAAGCACAACAGTGAAAGTTATTTTTATTGACTAGTTAAATTCATTGGACTTCTGTCAATTATATTATATTAAACATTAGAAGATACATTGGACCAAAAGAAAAAGTCTAAAACTGATTTTTTTTAAAAAATTTTTGACTAAAAACTTCTTTATGTTGCAATTTTTCTAACTGTAATATTTTCAGATGGATTTATAATATTTATCTTAAGTTAAAATATTTATCATAGACATATCATTGATTTATTATAAGTTATAATATTTATTACTGATTTATCATTAATTTATCATAATAATAATATTTATCATTGACTTATTATTGATTTATCATAATATTTATCATTGACTATTTATTGATTTATCATAATATTTATCATTGACTTCATGTAAGTAAAAAAAAAGATTACGCATCCATAAATGCCTTTTACAGTAACATTTTAATTTATTGAGTACTTGAATGGAATGTTCAATCAAAATCACGATTATTAACGTCAGTTTTTAGTGGTACTTTTAAGGTAACACAAATTCCTCCGGATTACAGGAAATGGATGGCTGGAAAAAAAATTAAAGAAATAAAATTGATATCTATTTCAGAACAGCTTAAGTTATATTTCATTTTAAGGTGGATAGACTGATCTGAATTGATTAATTATGCGAATTTGCTCGCATCGTAAATTAATTTAAAATCAAGCTAGAAATTTATTACCCAGGTTCTAAATCACTATTCTCCCTTTCAGAATCACTGAATTATGCAATTCCAGAAGATACGAGGACTAAATCTTTCAGTAAGATGCGACAAAAAATATTCATAATAATGGGAGAACAAATAAAGCTCACATTTAGATCTCGAGAATATTATTTCAAGATATTTAAAAAATCAGTTGCAAAGGTATAGAGATTTGCCAATTTGGTATGAAAGGGCTCAAACTATACCGATCGCCCTTTCTTAAGGTCTCCGACTACGTTCGGAATCATGATTTTGCAGAAAACTTATAAATGAATAATTGTTTTTTGATACTCAGTATCATCTGAATTAGAATGTACATAAAAAAGCATTTCAAAAGTTTTATTACAATGAAAAAATTTTAAATGTAATTTTTTAGCTTAAAATAAGGAAAAAATAGCACATTTTTAAAACATTCTCCTTTCATGAAAAATCTTTTTATAACATTGTTTCTCCGCATATGTATCGATACGACATATGTTTAGAGCCTGAACTAGGAAATTTCAATAATTCACTTTATTTGCAGAATTATCATGAGTCGAAATAACAACACCCTTTTTTTAAAAAAACAAATTCCCTTCTTATGCATTAAAATGTGAATCCACTTACATATCATACATAAGAAAAATCCTAGTTCAAGATCTTAAGAATAATATGAAAAATAATTCTTCCAAATCCCATCAATATATAGAAAAAAAAATTCGAATTATTATCTTTCGAAAATTGTAAAAATGCTGAAAATTATATTCTTCAGAAAATTCCCTGAAATTCCATTGAAATGGAAAATTCCATTGCCTGAACAACCACTATCATTTTTGGTACCATCCGTAAACATTTGAACTACGTTCCCTGGAATAAGAATAATTTTCTCAAGTGTCAGTTGCTTTAGAAAACTTATAAGATCTATTTATTTATTCACTTGAACAGAAATGTCGGTGTGGAAAAATACTCCAGTGAGACCCTCAGTAGGATCCAAACGCTATGTCACGTGTTGTTCCCCAGCACCAGATATTATATTGGTAGTGAGCACTAGACTGAATGTACTATTTCCTTTGAGCCTTTGATTTTTGCTCCTAATTTTAAGGATAGCAGGTTTTTGATTTCATGAACCAAGACTTCAAAATCTTTTGTAGTTTTGACCAGACATATAAATTCTAATCTAATCTATATTCTAATATAAATATGACAGAACAAACTCAAAACATACAAAACTTTTAATACATTTTTGTTTATTTTCACTTTCTGAACTCCAGTTACGAGTTTGATTAAAAAGAAATTTTAATCTTATGAAAACTACTAAAAAAGTGAGAAAGAAATTTTTAGCTTAGATTGAAAACACAGAAGACATTAAATTCATCTTGCTCTTAATGAAATTTTTAGATTAAAAATAGGAAGAAAGTAATATATTCTTATGATAACGAAAAAGGAACCTAAAAATTTTATGCATGAGTGGCAAAACTGAATAATAAAGTTTTTATTACCATGACAAAACGAAAGTATAAAATATATCGACATGAGTGGCAAAACGGAGTAAAGAAATTTTTATTATGATGACAGGACGGAAGTGTAAAATACATTTACAAGAGTGGCAAGACGGAAAAAATAAATTTTTATTTTGATGGCAAAAGAGAAATGCAAAATTTATTGACATGTGAGGCACAAAACAGAAAAAAAATTCAATGCTAAATAGCAACATACTAAAAGAAAAGAAATTTGATTTTGATGTAGCACATTATCGTGTCTGTATTAAAATTGTAAAGTTTGTTGAACTAAAAAAAAACGTATCTGGCGGTCTATTTTTAAAACAATTCATAGAATAATTTAAACTTTGTGTAGAATATTCATTCTGATTATAAAAAGAAAGATTAAGATGATTTTTTTTGTAATTTATTTGATTTTTTAAATATATTTTTAGACTTTGTTTCATAATAGATTTTGCAGTAATATTTCTACGTAAATATGAATAAGAAAATGATGCACGTGTGTATAAATAAAAGAAAATGCGTATTTTTCACGACATAATACTTCTTAAAATGAAGTTACATTCTAACAGATTTGTTAAACGACGACAATATTTGCGAAGTAAGAATATTCCATGCGTGCAAAGTAGTTATAAATTAAAATGGAATTATTTCCTAACAGTCACGAATTTTTTCCTTCAGACATGTGCGTTTTCCCAATCTTTGCTTTGCTCAAATTGCTGCAATATTCTTACTTAGGCTTAGCGTTTCGTTTAGCATATTGTTACTTCAGTTAATATTAAGAAAAAGAAAATATTTATTTAATCTTTCATTAATATTTCAAATTTTTTTCTATAAAAAGAGGAATTGCTTTTATTTATTAATAACACGCATCACATCGAATGTAATTATTAAGTTTATTTTACGTGTCCTATCCGTAAGACCACTATTTAGAGTAATGCAAGTAAGAAATTCGTCAGAAATATTTCCTCAAATTTGGACATTTTGAAAGGAAAAAACTTGTATTAATATACTTATCTTTCAATCGTTCAGTAAATAACTTGAATTTTTTTGTTTCAGTATAAATGTAATCAAGTTTTAAAAACAAGAATGCATGAATTAATAATGTTTCAAATTGAAATCTGAAGCATTCAAATAAAAACATGTAGAGAAGTACTTAAATTATAGTTATATACTGAGTTCGAAAAAAATTAAATTGAAATATTTTCAATAAAAGTGAAATTTAATTTAAACAAGAGTGATCCCATGAAAAGAAAACCAATATGATAAATTTGAATAAATTGCGTAAATTTTTCATTTAATGAGGAAATTTTTATAATATTGCTTCCCTAATGAACTATGAGAATATAATTTAT
This sequence comes from Nephila pilipes, assembly GCA_019974015.1. NCBI lineage: Eukaryota > Metazoa > Arthropoda > Arachnida > Araneae > Nephilidae > Nephila > Nephila pilipes. The sequence goes on from BMAW01089774.1 coordinate 3,768, forward strand.
ATTCTATAGTAATTTATATATTTATAATCTAATAACATCTGAGAGAATATAATTTTTTAATTTACGCATATATATATATGTGGGTTTGTAGTAGAAACACCCGATCATAGAGGGCGCGGCCTCTGCTACTGAAGGGAGCCCGCTCTTGAAGGAGAGTCGACGGCAATCATCGGAACGAGGAAGACGCCCTTGTTGATGACTCTAGACGATTAATAATTTAAGACGCTGAAGAGTATTGTTTTAATGTTTTTAAATGTTATTGTGAAATGTCTCGTCAAGTATGTTCAACTTTATGTTAATGTGAAACGTCAATATTAAATGTCTGTGTGCTAATTTAAAGTTTGATTTTTATTAATTAATATAGGCCATCCCACAAAAATCAGAAGTGGGATTGAGGCGCATAATTAGATGCAAACTGATAAGGATATGAGCACATGATAAGGATTGAGGAGCATAATTAGATGTAAACTGATAAGGAATAGAAATAGGGATTGAGGCGCATTATTGAATGTAAGCACATTAGGACTCGATTAGGATATAAAAATCGTGATAGTGTAGGACTCATGATTAAATTGTTAACATTGAACTGAAATAAAAAAAAAAAGTGTGGATAACTGTGTACTGACCAAGGATAAATTCAAGACTTTGAAGTGAGTCGGATTTATTCTTATTTGCTTAACATGAAGATTGATGTTATTAATGTAGTAAGCAATGCACTGAAGAATCTGAAGGAAAAAAAAATTAAGAATTTGCATAAGTTTATTTTTGATACTGATGGCGATGCTAAAAATACGGAAAGAATAAGAAATTTTACTGGTTTCGAATTCACAGTAAATGACTCTAATTTTAAGTCTAAATTAAAAACTATTAATGATACTTTTTCATGACATGAATTGATTAACATTTGTGATATTCTGAATATTGCATTCCAAGGAACAAAAACCGAAATAATCAAGAAAGTATTAGTTCTATTAAATGATGTTAACTCGCTTTATCAATATTCAAAATTCGAATCAATCAGAAAGCGAAACGGGAGTAGAAACAAAACAAAATCCATTAGTGCAGAGCCAGAACATTAATGAGTCAGCAATTCATTCTGAAGAGCGATGTTATGACTATGGCACCAATCGAAATCAATACATCTCTGTAAGCTTTTCAGACATTGAAAGTGTTACTTCCTCTTTTAATGGTGAATTGCATGAAAACATTTCAGTTTGGTTAGAGCAGTTTGAGAGCGCTGCGAATATTTTTAATTTATCTGACCTACAAAAGTTTATTTTCGCTAAACGATCGCTTGGTGGTAATGCCTTATTATTTGTTAGAAGCGAATTAAATATTACGTCATACCAGGAATTAAAACGTGTGTTGATAGATGAATTCGAGGTCACTACTAATTCAGCCCAATTGCATGAAATATTGAGTAGGCGTAAAATGAAAGAATCTGAATCTATACAGGAATATTATTTTATAATGAAAGAGTTGGGTAATCGAGGGAAAATTGAAGATACCGCTTTAATGCAATATATTATACGAGGAATTAACGATAGAAATGAAAATAAATTAGTTTTGTATGGTTGCAAAGATTTAAGTGAATTTCGCGAAAAACTGAAGATTTACGAGGTTATAAAAAATGATTTTATGAGAGAAAAAAGTAAATATAATTTTAGTAAAGTAAAACAAAACCCAGATAATTTTGTGAACCATAAACGATCAATTAATTATGATCAGAATACTAAATTTTGTTTTAATTGTGGTGGTAAAGGACATTTATCTAAATTTTGTTCACATAGGAATAAAGGTTTAAAATGTTTCAGATGTCAAAACTTTGGGCATAAGGCGTCTGAATGTTCGAAATTAAATTTGGAAACCAAACCCAACGATAACGTAGAATCTCTCAATATTGCGAAACAAACATATCTGTTTAAAATGGTTCGTTTCGGTAATTTAAATATTAACTCATTGATAGATACCGGAAGTCAAGCTACGTTAATTTCTAAGAATATATTTGAAAAGTTAAATATTTGTGAACTGAATCAGTGTAATTTAATTTTATCGGGATTAGGAGATTGTAAAATAAAGCCCATAGGTATATTTACGGGAGTGATACAAATAGATAACTTTAAGTGTTCTACTGATATATGTGTCGTGGAGAATGGTGCTATACCGCATAATGCTATTATAGGACTTGATGTAATTTTGCAAGGTGAAGTTCTAATAAATGAAAATGGATTTTCAATAAAAATATAAGTCTCTGTGTGAAGAAAACAATATTATAACGGTTTTGCCAGTTAATGTTAATTGTGATGAAATTGAAGAAAATATAGGCAATAATATTTCAAAATCTAATAAAGATGAAGTGCGTCAATCTATATTAAATTACCAACCGAAGAAGATTAAATCAACTAACATAGAATTAAATATTTTAACTAAAAATAATGAGCCAATATATCAACGACCGCGACGTTTACCTTTTTCTGAAAATAAGATTGTTGATGCTCAAATAACTAAAGATTTAAAACTAAGAATTATAGAAACTTGTTCTTCAATGAATACGAAGTTTAATGAAAAATCAAAAGAAAGTATTGAAGCCGAATTTCAAGCTAATTTTGAAAAACAGCGTAACAACCTAAGAAAATATTCTAAAAAACAAAATATTGGAAGACCAATAGCTAATTGTGTGCATAGTGTTCAGGTAAACAGAAGAAAAAGAAAGAAAGAAGAAGGAAGGAAAGAAAAAAGGAAGCTTCATCCAATTCATAAAGATGATATACCTTTACATAAATATCGTACAGATCATCTAGGACCATTAGAAAGTTCTACAAAAAATATTAATCATCATCGGATTACAACTAGTGCAGAATTCATAAGAAGATGGTGTGTGACATAAACAATCCAATTATACATTTATGTGACTGTGAATCTACCAATTATGACTTTTTCCCAATTATGACTATTTTCCCCCAAACATGACTAGATTTATCTATGTTTTTTTAAGACGTTGAAAGAAAAAAAAAAAAGAGAGAAGAGAAAAGTGAAAGAAGACGAAGTGACAAAGCAAGACGATGATACTTATAGACGATAGTGTTTTACGAAGACGATGATGTTCCAAGATTGATAAATGCTGCTCTAATTATCAACTTGTTACTGCTTTTGAATTTTCTCTTTTCAGTTTTATTTTTAGGTTGAGACGATCTTTTGTTAGAACCAAGAAGCTGAGGTCATCTTCTTCCAGGAGGGCCGAGTGTGGGTTTGTAGTAGAAACACCCGATCATAGAGGGCGCTGCCTCTGCTACTGAAGGGAGTCCGCTCTTGAAGGAGAGTCGACGGTAGTCATCGGAACGAGGAAGACGCCCTTGTTGATGACTCTAGATGATTTCTTAAGACGCTGAAGAGTATTGTTTTAATGTTTTTAAATGTTATTGTGAAATGTCTCGTCAAGTATGTTCAACTTTATGTTAATGTGAAACGTCAATATTATATGTCTGTGTGCTAATTTAAAGTTTGATTTTTATTAATTAATATAGGCCATCCCACACATATATATATATACATATATATATATATATATATGAATTTTCTTTCATCTATATCAATAAAAAGCAGAATGTGCTGCTTTTGTCATTGGCGTAGCTGAACCATTATGAGATACATAACTATAAAATTTGGTACAAAGAATTTATAATTACTAGTAATTCCAACTTATGTGGGAAGGAAGATTTTAATTTTCGAATCTTCTAACACAAATACACACACACAAAAAGAAAAATGCTTGACATATTTAATCTAATCACCTGAGAATAATTTTGCGAACAATTAATTATGTATCTTCAAAAAATAATTTATTTTCTCTACGTTGAGAAGAATTCGAATGAATGATGAATATTCGAGATGAATATTCGAATTAAATGTAATTCTCATAACTTCATTTGGAATTTCATTTTCAAAATTAAAGACTGCGCGCGTTTATTGGTAGATATATTTTGATCGAAAAAAACTCAGAATTTAATTTGTGACGTTGAGCTAGTAGCGATTTTCTCTTCACTAACTTTGGGGAATTTTTTTGGAGATTGATTTCTGGAAATAAGAATTTCTGGAAATAACATATTATTTAAAGATATTTAAAAAGACAGTTGCAAAGGTATAGAGATTTGCCAATTTGGTATGAAAGGCTCTCAAGCTATACCGATCGCCCTTTCTTAAGGTATCCGACTACGTGCGGAAGCATGATTTTGCAGAAAACGTATAAATGAATAATTGTTTTTTGATACTCAGTATCATCTGAAATAGAATGTACATAAAAAAGCATTTCAAAAGTTTTATTACAATGAAAAAATTTTAAATGCAATTTTTTAGCGTAAAATAAGGAAAAAATAGCACATTTTTAAAACATCCTCCTTTCATGAAAAATCTTTTTATCACATTGTTTTTCCGCATATGTATCGATACGACATATGTTTAGAGCCTGAACTAGGAAATTTCAATAATTCACTTTATTTGCAGAATAATCATGAGTCAAAATAACACCAGGTGTTTTTTTTTTTAAAAAACATTTCTTTTCTTATGCGTTAAAATGTGAATCCACTTACATACCATAAATAAGAAAAATCCTAGTTCAAGATCTTAAGAATAATATGAAAAATATTTCTTCCAAATCCCATCAATATATAGAAAAAAAACATTCGAATTATTACCTTTCGAAAATTGTAAAAATACTGAAAATTATATTCTTCAGAAAATGGATTTAAAGTTAAAAACTGTTGAGAAAACAAATTAAACATCTGATAATAAAATACTTATAACTTCATTTCTATGTACCGTAGCTACAAATGAAAGGTAGCTTTAAAAAGTGAATATTTCAAATGATTTAATGAATAAATTAAAAAAATTGGTGTTTTCTCCGAAATTCGAGTTTTTAACGTAGACGGATAGCTTAAATAATGTATTTGGTTCGCTGTTTATAATTAATTAAGCAATATGTCTGCAGTTGCAGTGCAGCAGAATCGGCTACACCAATCTACACATGAACTCATAATAGAAATTCTTAAGAATATCTAAGCCATTTTGTGCTTTCGGATAAAGAATTATGGGTCGTTTCGATTCGTATAGTACGATAAACGTACTTTTATCCAGCATGTTTGGGACCACTTCTGTGTTGAGTTAGCGATTTTTCGGGACAATCGAACATCAATATAGTTTCATTGGATAAAATTTCACAAGATAAAAAATAAAAGGTACAAAATTTGTTTTTAATATTTTACGCTCATTCTCAAACCATGCAGATGATAAAAATATCTTACAAAGTACTTTGACGTTCTAGCAGCTACAAAGCTAAGTTGAAACATTGAGCGTAATTTAATTAAGTATTCTAGTACTGATAAAAGCATAGCACAGAAGAAAAATTACTACTGTACAATGGTACTTCAAACAAGTTGCGAGAAGCCTCTCTAGTCGCATGCTGACGTTTATTGGTTTTATTCTCATTTGAAGAACACCTATTAGGCCTCAAGAGTCTTTTACTGCACAATTCATTCTATGTGCACATTCGTAATTTTATGCAAACTTGATTTGTTGTAATCCACCATAGAGCAAGAAGCATTGCACTGAAATGGAATCTGATAGCTACAATAAAAGCTGTGCAAAAATAGCATCAGCGCTGTCTCGAAATCTAGTAGACAAGGTGAACAAACTCACAAATCCACACCATAATTTTCGAAAGCGAACGCCTGAATTGATATCAGATTATAAAAAGTGCCCAACAGTCCAATGAAGGATTAAAAGCGCTTTCTGTTTCAATATTTGCCGTTCCTGAGAAAAACAGATTAACACATAACGTTTTTAAACTATTCTTTTCTCGTGGAGGTCATGTAATATTATAGTTGAAGGGATCACACAGGAGCACCTCAGCGTTACGCTTTTAATCCCCATGTCTGGAACAGAACTTTAAAAAGGAGCTTTACTTCGGATTTTCTTGCCCAGAACTGCGTTCGTGAATTTAATAAATTTAATAATGTATAAAATTTGGAAAAGAAATTAATGAATTTAATTAAAAAAGCATTTAGTTGTGTAATAATATGATGAAAGGTTACTCAGAGGCTGGAAGCTTTCTGAGTGGCTGACCTGAGTTGATCAGAGAGCAGTACGGGTATATATTTGACTTATCAGCCGACCAATGGGGAGGCTGCCATTCAGTGTGTGTTTGTGGTTTACTCGAGGTAGGAGTTTCTAGCATAGCTAGAGACATCTGGTGGTTGAAAACATAAATAAAGGAGCGAAAATTAAAGTGTTTGCGTGAGGAGACTGCTGTTGGTTAGTTACAGGTTTAATAGAATGTTTTTTTGGTCTTTTAATTTTTAAATCTGAATCATAGTTACAGATATTAAGGAGAGATTTGTTTTCGATGGTCATGA
>BMAW01089780.1:0-34843 GCA_019974015.1 Nephila pilipes
GTAAGGCCTTTTAATCAGTGGCGCTGATGTAGAAGGAAGTCGCTACATTTTAACTTCTGGCGCTGTTGTAGAACAGATTCGCCTCAAAGGCTTAAACTTCAATGTCCACTACTAATAGTTCTCGTGTAGCTTCTCAGTACGACGTTAATAAAAAAAAATTGCTCACTCACTTCCTATTTTTGTTTTCCAAAACACTTTGTCAAAGGATATGAATTGATAAGAAATAAAAACTAACCTAATGTGAATGTAAAATACAATATTTTTTGTGTTATATATATGCATTGGCGATTTCATTTTCAAAAGTAGACTCAATAAAGTTAAAGACACCATCTACTGATATACATTGAACAAATTTGATCTTAAAATTGATATTATATTTAGATAATATATATTATTAATTATTAGAAATAAATTTACAATTTGAAGTTTGATTTAAACTGGCTGATACAGATAAAGCTCATACTAGGACATGTTGTATACGTTAACAACTGATCACGGTGAACATTGCTCTTTAATGCTTAAGAATATTTTAAAGACTATTTATGAAACAAATTGCGTTTGAAAAAAAAATGAAACCTAACTTTGTTTTCCATAAGATATAGAGTATAGAATAGTTATTACATGAAAATAAAATCATTGAAAATTTAATTGACTGAAATTAAAAAAGTGAGCAGAGAACTCGTTATTTTGCTTTCCATTAGTTTAATAATTATGTATTATTTAATCATTATATTGAACGATTTGAATTAAAGTATTTGTGCTTCATTTTTCCTTAAGTTTTTCTTATGACTGATTTATTTATTTGATTTTTGTTAATGGGCACTTTTTCTATGTTTAGCTAGTAACTTGTGCCCAGGCTCAAGATCTTCAAAAATGTAGACGAGCACCGAAGGACGGGACTTTAACTGACCGGTTAGACTTCATCTAAATATATTTGCTTTGTATGAACTGAAAATTTTAAAGCTACCCAAAAAGAATTTAAGTAGATCGTAAAATCAGTCATAACAACATGTTATTGGAATATAACAACAACTAAAAATACTGCAACCTGATTTAGACAATGAAAAAAAAATGGAAAAAAAAATAATTGAAATAATCTTTGTTTTTTCCAAAATTTTTTATATTTAAAAGGGAAGACTTATCGGACAATCAATTGCCAAAAATCCCTCATCAGGCACATCGTATTTTTTTTAAAAAAATAAACAACATTGTAGACAAATTTTTTATTGCTTTTACCGTAAAGTTATGTATACATGTTTTTTGACTTTCATATTCAAAAGACTATATAATAATAATGAAACATACAGAGCTAAAATTTGACTTAGGAATAAGTATTAGTATTAAATTAAAATTTTTCACAATGTATTGAAATTCGGATGCAATTTTTTTTTAATAAAATTGCATTAGCAACCTTTATCCAAGCAATAGTTATAACGTTTTATAACTACAAATACTTATAATATAACCCTTATTTTATATGCTTTTATGTAATAATAATGTATTTCGATACATTACTACAGCATTAAAATAGTTTTAAATAAATAATTGTTTCTAAATTCAATATACACATAAAAAATTATCTTATTATTAACAACGCATTCAACATGTATAACTGAAAAATTAAGGCACACCAAAATTTAGATATGAAAAGAAATACATTTGAGTCGTACTTCAGTGAGAAACTTTAATAAATCTTACAATATTCTTTTGTGGAGATTTCTGGAGAATTTCTGGAAAAATTTCTGGAGAAAAAGAAATCTAAATTCAAATTAACTATATGCAAATATGTCGGATTCATTTGATTTCACTTTATTGTTAAATCAGAAGTAATAAAATAGAAATGCTACGAGACAAACAATTTTAGGTAAATTACAAATAAAATATTGTAATAAAATATTCGAAATCCTCATGTTATGCAAAATAAAAAGAAAAGCATTATTTTATAAATTAGAACTAAATAATTTTCTAAAAACATATTAAGTATGAATATGGTGTATAAGTATTAATAAGTGATAATACACCATTTTATTTATATATTTTTCGGTAATCTATACATAAAATAAAAAATATTCAATTTGATTTAAAGTATAGCCATTAGTTATGGAAAAACAAGTTATTACTTATTAGAATTTTACAGAAATAATCAAGTATAGTTTAAGTGCTAAAGTATACATATATATGGAAAAAATGCAAATAATGCGTCTGAAAAACAAAAATTACCATGACAAAAAATGAAAGAGGACACTGGCTCCTATACGGGATCTATTCAATCGATAATGTGTTCTAATTCCCAACCACTTCATAGGTAACTTTCTCCAAAACTGAGATCCTTTCAAATAATAATTTTTTTTAATCCTTGAACTAAATGTGTTCCCACGATTAAAACTGAGAAAATTAAATCGAAAAAAAAAAAAAAAAAAAAAAACCAGGATGAGAGAAATCGAAATCAAAAACGAAAAAATTTACTTTACATTTACGAAATAATTCCAGGGAAGGTAAAATATAAAAATAAGTATATTCAAGCTTTAGCAAAATTATCGCAAAACAGGTATCGTTAGGGTTGCAATGGTTATTTATTTTAATTTATTGACCAATCATTAACTGCTTCACAAATGACTTCTTCCAAAACAGCGATCTTTTGAAGTGAATGTCATTTTTTATAGCTTAACTAAAGCTTTACGTGTCTCCAAGAATAGATTCGAAAAAATGAAACAGAAAAAGATGCGTTGAAACCGAGAAGGAAAATGAAAAGGTTTGCTCCACAGTGGAAAAAAAAATACATGGAAGGTGAAAATGTTCAGTAAGTAAATAAAATCTTCCACAAAGTTATCACCCTAACATACAGAGCGCTACACTGATGATTGGGAATCTTGTAGCTCCATTGGGAAATTCAAACACTGCTGCTGCGAGTCAGTAGAGACAGGCATTGATCCATTTTAACCGGCATTTTCTATTCGCCAAGAACTTATTCCTGTAGATAGGTGCTGATCTATTTTAAAAATGTTACAATTTATGGAGGATTTTTAGTCTTAACTTTCCCTAGAATTTCTCTTTTTGATCATATGGATGCTTAACGAAAAATAAATTATATCAATGAAACATTTAATAATATTTATTTTTCTTGTCGTGAGAAGAAATAAAAGTAGGTTATTCTACTTTTATTATTCTCCAAGAGGTTTTAAGTCATTTAACACGTGAAAATGTAGGTTATTCTAAATATTAACCTTGACTGAATGATTTTCGAATGTAGCATTTTTTAAAATCTTTTGTTATTAAAATGTTTTGAAGAACGTTTAAAATGAAAAATATAATAAATACATATCATTTAAGCTTTCTTAAACAGGGATATACGTTTTGGAATAATTTATCTAAAGATAACTGAATTCTAACAATTGGAATTCAGTGCTAGTGACCCTGGGCACAGAGAGGATAATGCAAATATATACTCTCTTCCACACGAACTCCCTCACACTTCCTTGTATTGCTATTGGTATTGCGAAATGCAGTCCGGGGGGATCCCTTGAATTAAATTAGGGGGTATATATATGGCTCCTGGGGATTACCAGCTTTCCTGGATCTTATTTTGTTGAATCTAATTATAAAATTAATATTAAAAAAATGTATAATCGTATTTGTAAGGAAAGTTAAAATTTTACTAAGAACTTGCTGCGGGTGTTGGTTTGAACAGAGGCACATGCTAATCATTCTGATATTTCTTTATTTACACACCATTGAACTACGTACAACGAGCTCCGAGTGAGCATCAAGTTAGAGCGCAAGTCGAGAAGAGAGAATGAGTCAGTTCTCGGAAGTGAAGGAGAGCGCGCATCAGGGCTGCTGCCTTTGGCGAGGAGCGCCTCGCTGCGCCTGCAAAATCTGTTTGGTGGTCTCCACAATCGGTGAATAATCTGCCTGTTAGCGAACCGCTGCAAACTCAAAAAATTAAGTGCAAGAACTAAAGGGTCCTAAACTGTTCATGAAATTTAATATTTCATTAATTCCTGCTCATTTAGATTTATTCCAGAAGTATTTATTTTTCTTCGTTCGTTATTTATTGAGCTTTGATATTTTAATTATTTTCCAAACCTGATGGAAAAAATATCGCCGAAGATAGCCCGAAGACTTAAGTCATGTGAACTGCGACATATATCACATATGGGATATAGTTTAATCAGTGAGTAATACAGGACTTATATAATTTCATGTCTTTCTATAAAATTTATTTTGCTATCACACAACTTTAATATAAAAAACAAAAGAAAAAATTCTTTCTTTAAAACCCTTAAATAATCGAGAGGCATATTCCATTTCCCTCACGGAATCACCAAAAAACAATTTATGGTATGCCACAACACCTCATCTCATAAAATATAATATCGCGAATCATCATAGCGTTCGAATCATTGCTGTTAAATTTTTTGTTCTTTATTTATCACTTCACCGCAACATAACAAAAGCATAGATTAAATGATGTAAAAGCCCCCTTTTCATCTTTGTACCTTGATCCTAACCAAATATTTTTAGCGTACGCGATGAAAGATGGGTTTAGATCAAAAACCCATTTGTTTGTCAGGACAACTTTCCAAATAGATAACGGATTCCACACAGTTTCACTGTTAACCATTTTTTCCCTTTCCTTTTGAACTTTACATCTCTTAGTTGGAACATTAATAATGCATTTATGAAAAAAAGAAACTTATAACGGAACATAGAAAATGTTATAGTCTGCAAAGGTATGCAGCAGGAAAAAAAAAATCAAAATTTTCTTATGCTTCAAATTTTTTTGTTTATCTAAGGGCTCCTGCTGCATCGTTTTGAAGGGGAAAAAAACTGTAAAATAGATTATTTTCTTTCTTTGGAATCCATTAAGAATGCTAGATTTCATTCTTTGTTACATTTATGCACTTCCAGAAATAGAAGGCTCTGCATTGATTTTTACACCTTTGAAGGTTTGAGAGCGAATAATTCTTAATAGCAGATGTGTTTTCACGTTGCCAAAATAAAAGCCACGTATCTTTAGGATAAATATTTAAATATTACTCAAATGTTAAAATTCCTAGAATTTAACTTTTTTTTTTCTCATCTTTCGGATGAAATATTTTCACAGCACGTTACAAAATGTTTGTATTTTCATTTTTAAGCAATAGTATTTCTAAGGATTTTGAGATTTTTAATCAATCTTTGTTCAGGAGATATATATGCAAAGGGATTCTTTTCTTTCAGGTGGGAATTCGTACCATTCACATTTTTTATGTTGATAATTTAAACTGTTTAAGGGTACCAGGACATGAGAAGGAAAATAACATACAAAATTTAAGATATTTTCGGTTTTGTGGTATTTATGTCTTAAAATTATTCGTACAGTTTAAGTTTTTAGTATGCCTAATAATAAATTTTAGTTCATTTTATAGAATTATTAAAAGTAACTTCTTAGTCAAAAAGTTTTTCTTTCCCTATTATGTAAACAGGGACAAGATTTTTCAGGTATGTTTGCGTTTAGGTTTTATTTTTAAAAACAATATTCCATAAATATTCAAAATATTTTACTCCTCATGCCTAAAGTAATATTACACGAAGAATTGTGAACCAACCTTTTTAATGATATAACTGTAAAATGTTTTTGAAGCAATTAAAGAACTCTGTAATTTTGGAAATTTAATTTTTTTTTCTTTTTTTTATATAAAAATTATTTAAAGTTTATATATTATATAAGTATAACATATATAAAAAAGTTTATATATTATACTTTGAGAAAAAATATTTTTGGTTCCCTACATAATAATATCATTATATTTGCATAAATATCCTTTACAGAAGCATAAGAAATTTGGAACTCACTATTCTATAATAGATTTCTTTGAAATGGTACCTAAATGCAAATACATTCTATAACAAAAAAAAAAAAAAAAAAAAAAAAAAATCCGATTCTCTAAGAAGGAGTTGTCGAATGGAGACAAAAATTGGCGATAGGAAAATTATGTACAGCATAGAAAATGATTAAAATTTCAAAAAAATTGAATGCTTTATTTCAGAGTTACATAATTACAAAACACTGAGCTCAATAAGGTGTTGACCCACCTCTAGCCTGGATGGAAGCTGACACACGATGTGGCATAGAGTGATAAAGCTTCCTTATGGTCTCCTGCGATATTTCTTGCTAAATTTGCTCCAATTGTCGGGATAGGTCATTAACATTCTTTGGTAGATGCAGTCGCCTTCCCATTATAACCCAGATATGCTCGATTGGAGAAAGATCTGACCAGCCAAGGTTTTGTTTGACAAGCTATAAGATAGTTCGTAACAACACGTGCCTTATGGGGTCTGGCATTATCATGCTGAAAAATAAGGCCCAGGTACTGCCAAAGGAACGGTAGCAAAACAGGTCTTAGAATGTCATCGACGTACCGCTGTGCTGTAAGTGTGCCTCTAATGACGACCAAAAGCGTCCTGCTATCAACGGAAATGGCATCATAACTTTTCGTTGAGGACCTGTGTGGCGTGCAATAGTGAAAGCAGAATCGGCACGCTGCCCTCGATGGTCGTCAAGACACAGTAGGAATCGGAATTCGTCTCTAAACACTATACACTAAACACTATGCGCCCCCAGTCAGCATCATTCCAACCTGATCGAGTCAAGCACCACTGCAATCTGGCTCGACAGTGTGTAGGCGTGAGTGGCAGGTGGCTTAGCGGTCGGTACGAGCGTATATTTCGCTCTATCAGCCGTCTGTGAATGGTCATGGTGGACACTCGTGAACGGGTCGCCCGTCGGTTGGTTGATAACGATGAATCAGGCGCTGCGACAGCCGATCTAACAATCACTCTGTACTCTCGATCTGCTGTTGCCCAAGGACGACCGCTACCCTCATGACGCTGAAATCTCCCATTGCCCATCAATTCTTGCCAACATCTTCTAATCGCCGCATCGCTTCTACCAATATGATGAGCGATTCTCCGATTTGCCTAACCTGTCTCTTTCAGTCCAATGATACGACCTCTTTCAAACTCCTAATGAGCTCGTATCCTGCAGCGAGGCATTTTTTCAGTCGTTGAAAGGTATCGTAAATCATTATGGAACAGAAAGTCTGACCATCAGATTGAGAATCGCTTCGTATGTACACCAGCTGAGTGCGCAGTTCCATGCGCTGTAGCTCCCGCTATTCATTTATTGGACACCAAATTTCAATGATTTGCATGTTCTGTCTAAATGTCTTTGCATACGAAATTTCATTACAATCGGGAAGCTTCATCTTGGTGCGTCCTTTTTTTTTTTTTTTTTTTTTGTAAAAGAGTATTCATCTCATAAATAATGTCCATATTCAGATAATAGGGAAATAATGGGGGAAAAAAATAATTTCCTTTTTTCAAAATTCCCTTTTTTTGAAAAAAAAATATTTCTTTAGAATGACTAAAATATCACTATTTTGAACAAGAGAAATCCAAGCTTTGCTAAGAATATGAAAAAATATATATCACAAAAACAATAAGTCATATATAGTATTCTACAGTTCCTCGCTTACCCTGGTACCCATTTTTTTTAAATTTCAGATAATACTTTTCTTATATGGAGACTTAGAAATATATCATGTCTGTGGGGGTTCAAAATGAATCTCCATTGAAAAAATTACGCTCAATGCGTAAGGGGCTGGTGTGTCAAGGGGTCTTTAATCGGGTTCCGTGAAAACTTTGAATTTCTTACTAAATCCATAAATGAAGAGACTAATACTTTTATTAGGATAGAACAGAGGGAAAATTTACAAGGGGAACTATTTACAAAGGAGAGTATGTTACTTTTAATTTAGATCATCTTTTAAAGACAGAAAGATGAAGTTTATTATGCTCGAGACGGACGTTCCAATGAGCTTTGGCGCTCCTCGTAAAAAGATTCAGTAATTCCTGATGCGATGTGAGACAGCGAGAGAGAGCTCTTCGACATTCTTTGCCATTTTGCTCTAAGTAAGAAGGCACTGCATGAGTTCACGTCATGATGCCGACTAGTAGTGACCTCTATCAAGTAAATGATGACCTAGTTTTACAATTTTATTTAAAATGCAATGATATTAGCTGGAATATATCCTACATGTATGTTAAATGTACCTAAATTGTTCTATCTCTTAAATACTCGATTTCCATTTGCAAATAATTTTTTTAACGGTTTTTTTATAAAATGGAGAAAGTGAGAGGATGAAAATATTTGATTGATATTTGATAGTTAATTCAGGATTGGTTAATTGTTTTGGCTCGGGAGACACTTTATGGAAAAGGAGTCTATCAGCGGGGCGCACCTTTTCAAACGATTACATTAAATTAACTAACTCTGCATTTTAAAAAAGGTGTAAATTGTACCATAAAAATCAATGAATATAAATAAAATAAAATAGAGGACAATTATATTCAGTTTGTATTTATTGTGCTAATTTCATATAATCTATAGCAGTTAGATCATTTAATTTTAGAATGTTTAATATGATATATGTACCTTAAAAAAACTTTTCTACAAATTTTTTGAAATCAGAAGGAGATTATTTGTGGAGATTTTTTCATAACAGCCAGAGAGTTAATATCTGTTAAAGAACGTCTATATTTACTCACGTAGATCTTCAAAAACAAGAAAAAACGTTGTTTCTAAATGTAATGTAGATCCAAACATAAAGCACATTTTCCCAGCGAATTCCTTCAGACATGGAAATTTTTCAGTAGAAAAAGATATGTAAAAATCAACTTATGTCACAGAATTAAGCATTTATTTCATAGCGTGATCAACTGCATGCCAATAAGTTCAAGCTAAGACTTCCTCAGTTTCTGTGTCAGTATCATGAGGGATGGGATAAATGAACGAATTAAATTTAGGCTCAATTTTCGTTAAATCCTAAAATCTTGTGAAATCGTCCTCCAAACTCTACGGATGATCTCACATTTGAGCAGAAACATATTCAGGAATTTTTTGTTTTTATAACAACAGGGAAATGATAAAAACTACCTTCTCTTGCTTACCTCGTAAATAGATCTATTTTTTGTTGTGAATGATTTTACTCCTGTAAAAGATATCTTGGTTCAGAGTGGATTTTTCTGCCTTGGCGGTTCACAGAAGAACTCTAGTGGGACGCTCCATCTTCAATGTATGCTTTTTAGTGAAACAAGGAAAACAAACAAGTAAGATACTTTTTATATACACAAAAAAAAAGGTTATGTTAGACTTTAGCAATAATTGTAAGGTATTATTTTTGGAATAAATTCATAATTTCCTTTCGGAGAAAGTAGAGATAATTGAAAGACATTTTATCTCCTTTTACTTCTTCTTGATCCAATATTAAAATATTAAAATTGGGTAAAAAAAAATTGAGAAATTTTACCCTTTTGTACGAATTGTTGTTTTCAGAACATTCTCGGCCGATTTAAAGGTACTTTACTCTTATAGCTATAATTGTACATTTGAAGTTTATTAAATTAAAATTATTCGTTAATCTTAGAGAATTCAGCATTACTTTCATATTTTTCCAATAAGAAAGTTTGAAGCAAAATTTATATTTTAAGGATATATACCTCTTTCTATTTTTAACTTTCCAAATAAAAATACATAAATACATTTTCAATCGTATTGCATATAATTATACACACAATCATTTAAAAATTGGTCCTCCTGAGTTTGAAACTGCACCATGTTTTAATTACCTCAGTTCTCTGGTTAACACAAAAAAACGTTATCTTTTGTGAGATCCGAAGTGGCTTTTCCTTTCTTCTTCGAACTCCACTCTTTCCTGAGGTCGCGTTATCTCCTGAGAAAAACAAAGCTACTTTATTCATAAAACTCTCATTTGGCCAGTCCCAATGTATGACCGTGGAAACTTGACCTCCAACTGTAAATTATGAATACAAAATTGCTGTTTTTGAAAGAAAGGTTCTCAGAAGTATTCTCGACATCAAAAAAGAAAATGACTTTAGCGAAGACGTTTTAACCCCTTTCCAGTGTCGCCAGAATCCAGTTCGGGCAACTACTAAGTGCAGAATTTGTGATACCCGAACTAACTTCGGGAAGGAGAAAAATTAACGTTTCTATTTTGTGAAGACCGAGCAGAGTTCGTTTCTACTTTAGGATACTTAATCCATTCTTTTCCTAATAGATGGCATTAGTGGTCCTAGTTTTTTACCGAATACGACTTCAGTCGAGGGAGGGAAAATGTGGCTGCTGTCAGATAAATTAAGACAAACTTGGATTGTAAAACAAAGGCAGATTTTCGCTTTCTCGTTTAGTTTTGGTTGTTTTTCAGTGAGTTTTTTTGCAATGTCCGATTCACACACCGATGTGGAATACAGTTTAGGTATTTTTAATTAATTAGGCATTAATTTTTAATTAATGGATATATTTAAAATTTTATTTTTGTAATAAAAAACCATTTTCTAATTTTTATAATAATATAAAGAACAAATTTAAACAGTCACAAAATTTTTCCCTTTTTGGTCAATTTTTCTGAAATATATGTAACAGTTAAGTGGTTAATTCTGAAATTTATAGAATATTTCAGATGAGCCTGATATCATTAAATGTATTGAAGTGAAACGAATGATTTGAGCTTCTCATATTGTTAGAATGGTTGAGAAAAATCCAGTAAAGGATTTTTGTAGCCATGCCATTTACTAGTCCAAAAAGAGGAATGCCAAAACTGCGATTGCTTGATTCTGTTGTAATGGATTTTAAGAGAGGAATTGTCTGAGATTGGATGAATCTTCAAAAGAGTTTGGGAGATGAACTGTCAGACAAAGGCAAAAGGCAATATATTTTGGAGGAAACTTCAAAAGAAGACCTTTGCTCACACTAGACTGTCGAATCAAATATGATGATGATCACATAATTACTTGTTTTCATTGTCATTTCGGCCGCAGGTGGTTTTTCCAACCTCGAGGAGGGGGAGAGAGTTGCTGACCTTAATGCGGCAGCGTTATTTCGAACCTTGGACCAAGGGGTCCGAAGTTGCTGGGCCTATCAATCAGGCCGAAAAGATATCTCATCGGGTTAGTTTAGTAAGGCCTTTTAACTTCTAACGTTGTTGTAGATGAGAGTCGCTGCAATACTCCCCCTCCAGTATCATCGTGATGATACGAAGAGATTGTTCAAAAGTTTGTTTTTTCTATTTTGTCAGCCATTACTGCAATTGATATACATCCCCTCTTTGTTGAGTTGCGTTTGCTTGGGATAGTTTCCATTTTGAGTCATCGGCTCTCTCGTGTTGAGTGGCGGGTCTCGTCAACACGTGCGCCAAAGCCTGAATATCATTAGTCGTGATTTTGAGTACGTTTTGTCTTAGTTAGACGTATAGAGGCAAGTATTTTTGCTTCAGGGGCTTATGCAATCAGTAGATATAGGCTGTGTTGCCATCTAGTGCTCAAGTCCTGAGTCACCACTTCAGCCGTGGGTGGCTTTTCCGACTCCGTGGAGGGGGAGAGAGTTGGTGACCTAGATGTTGCTGCGTTGTTTGGAACCCTGGACCAAGGGGTCCGAAGTTGACGGGTCTACCAATCAGGCCGAAAAGATATCTCATCGGGCTGGTTGAGTAAGGCCTTTTAACTTCTAACGTTGTAGTAGAAGAGAGTCGCTACACCATCGAATCAAAACTACCGAAATAGTAGATTATGCAAAACGTTTATGGTGCATCTGTTTCATTTTCAATGAATATATATACATGTAGCATGCGTTCAAAAAGGTATCGCGTAGGACACAAGAGTTATATTTACTATATGTTTAATAAAATAGCAGTAAGTAAATGTCACATTTTAGAAACTCGAAAACACACGATAAAAACTTTATGTTTTTACATATTAATAGAAATATTTCAGGAAATAGAATCACACACATTTTGGATGATTTCAACCGTAAATAAAACTTGAAGGCATTATTAAATGCATTACACACAATATATATTATATATTGCTGTGTGTAAGAAATATTTCAAAATAAGAAATATCAAGCATACAAATAATTTAAAGGCGTTTTACCTAGAAAACCGAAAGAAAATGTAGGTCATTTTAACTGGTTTGCTTTTCTTTCGGCATTACCTAATTATTTCGAAACCAATATTCTTGTGTAACTTGTTCTTGCTGATGAAAAAAAAAAAAAAAATTCCAATCCACCTGGAGAAAATTCCCTATTTAATGAAATACTAATCCAAACAGAAGCAGATAGTAAAGACTTTCTGAACAAAAAAAAGACATTACATAGACTGCTTCATCCATTCACACATTTAGATCTTAAGCCTTCTTCTCAACCAGGTTTCTTTTTCACCGATAGAACATTCATTGTCCTTAATACATACTAGAACCCTAGAAGAAACAAAGAATACATCTCCATACTTTGCACTTCTGAAGTTTTTTTCTAAACATAAGATTGATAATTTATTTGTCTGGAGTAAGTAGAGTGAAAGTCAATTCTATGTTTAATCACTCCTTTGCGTTTTATAAAAAACCAATATCAAGCAAAGGTGAATGAATTGTTCTCTGGGTATAAGGATAAAGTTTCATTGTTTTCTTCGGATTGAAAATATAATTATTTTTGGTTCAAAGTTTTTCTCCCTGGAATTCTTAAGATGGTTTGAGTTTAATTAACATCTTCTCCAGAGGTCCGGTAGTGGTCGAATGATTGCAGATAAATCTCTATATTTAAACATATTTCTACATTGAGGAAAAGCAATATTTTTCATTTCAAGTTGTTGCTCTCTATCAACGTGTTGTGTAATAATAATTTCGTCACTAAAAAAGTTTCTTATTTTGGTACAAAAAAGTAGGTTTTTTTTACCTCTTTTTATGCTGCAGAAAATCATAGAAAAAAAGTGATGCAATAAAAGGGATATCCTTTAAATATAATTTATTTTAAAAGAAAAAAAGCTAATTCTTCTTGAATTTTAAAGCAGTGTAACCACGTAATATAATAATCGGACAACATGAAAATGCCTTGCAATTTTAATTTATTTAAAGTCAGAGCCTTTCAAAATTAAGTAATAAGTTGAATCGTTCTTTATAAAGTATTACACAAAATAGAAGAATACGAGGATGAGGCAAGGTCTCAATTTTTGTTTTATTTTTCGTAACTTTCTCACTGTAATTTTAACTGAAATTAACAAGAGTTTTTTTAAGCATTTCAATAATAGTTAGTACAAAAAACTTGTTTTTGTTATGATATAAATAAAGTACCATTAACTTTTCCAATCAACATGCGTAGCTCTGTCTACATAGTTTTCAAGGTCAGAGCATGTAGGCCGGTGAAGCTCGAATCGAATTTAGAATCCATCTTCATATTATACAATAAGATAGCCACGATGAAGATTGAAAGGTTCTGGATATTAATCAGAGAACACGGGTTAGAGTCATGAATGTTTGGAAATTAAAGTAGCTGTATAAGTATCACAATAATTATTTAAGCGTGGTTTAAAGCTACGAAGTTCTTTCCAATTGTCTTCATTAAGTGTTACAAGAAAAATTAACCTTCAATGATTATATAAGAGCATAGTACATCAAGTACCTATGTTAGGAATGAGAGAAGGATATCAGGAAAGGAAATAGGGGTAATTCATTGCTGTATTATTCAGAAATTTTTTGTTCTAAGAACCCCATGAGAAACGACGCCCTTGGCTTCGCCAAAAATATCGCCATAACTTTTCCGGCCGATACGCAACAATCAAATTCTTATTGAGCAGCAAAATGAACCAAATAAAATTTAACCAATGAATCGGTGCTAAATTTCTTTTAACACATTACAGAACACAACAGTAACTCTAATTTACTTTGTATGAAGCGTCAAAAATATTTGCTTTCTACTTACCATCGAAATATACTTTTACATTAATTATGATGAGAAATGTGAGAAAAGTGAGAGAGTTTTTCTTGCTTGAAGATCAACAAGAGTAAGAATAGATGCTTTTCGACAGATATTGACTTGTATACTGTGATGAGAATCTCAACAAACAATCTTATTCCTGAGGAGTTCCAGCTTGAACTTAGTGACAAACAGTCAGATCACACTGTGAAAAAAATGCGTCATGTTGTGACTGTCTGCTGTAAAGCTTCCATGTATGAAGATTTTTGTAGGGATAATGTTCTCTATATTTGATCAACATACACTCAAGAGCCAAAACATTATGACCACCTGTCAATAACGAGTTGACCAGCTTTGGCGAGCAACACAGCTTCAACCCGCCTTGGCATGAATACCACAAGTTTTTGGTAGATGACCGGAGACAGATTGTACCAGATGTTTAAGCAATGGTGACGCAAATCCGAGACATTGCGAATTAGTGGTCTTTGAACTCTAAGCTGCCGTCCCAAGACATCCCAAATGTGTTCTATCGGATTGTGATCCGGTGAGTTAGGCGGCCAGGACATTAACTGGAATTCAGCATCATGTTCCTGGAACCACTCCAACACAATTTTAGCCTTGTTTCATGAGGCGTTGTCCTGTTGGAACATTCCATTTCCAGCTAGAAAAACAGAGGCCATGTAAGGGTGCAACTGGTCCGCAATGATATCCAGATACCCTGTAGCATTCATGGTTTGCTCTACCACAACCACAGGTCACAGAGATGCTCAAGAGAACGTCCCCCATAGCATAATACCTTCACCACCGGCCTGTGTATGACCTACTGTAGATTGAGGGAGCAACTGTTCGCCTGGAAGACGGCGTATCCTGACATGGCCATCGGCGTGATGAATGACAAACCGTGATTCATCTGACCAGGCACCTCCCTCCCACTGATCCATGGACCAGTCGCGATGTTCCCAGGCCCAGCGCACGCGCAGTTGGTGATGACGCTTGGTCAGCAAAGGCACACGAGTGGGACGTTTGCTGCGTAACCCATTATCCAAAAGTGTCCGCTGAACAGTGTGCTCCTATACTATTCTACTTGGCCCTGCATTGTATCGGGCTGTAAGATGAGCCACTGTCTGGCTCCGGTTTTGCTTCACCATGCGAGACAGTCTCCGAAGACCTTTTTCTTTGATAGCGTGGGGACGTCCAACACCATGTCGTCTACTGCTGGTTTCACCATAATTCATTAACTTTGCATATATACTGACAACTGTAGATCGCGAACAACCCACGAGTCGTGCAGTTTCGGAAATACTTGTTCTGAGCCTTCGAGCCATTACAATCTGCCCTCTATCAAAGACGTTTAGACCCGCAGCCTTTCCCATCACACACAGAAGTAAGTGAAAGAATGATTCTTCAGACTCTCCAGCAGCGGTTAAATACCACTTCCACCTGATCACGTGCCTTCTACGTCATCCAGGCGATTTCATTGCAAAATGTAGGGATGGACATAATGTTTTGGCTCTTGAGTGTACATTTGTGAGAGAGCTTTCTTGCTTGAAGATCAACAAGAGTAAATATAGATGCTCTTCGATAGACATTGACTTGTAGACTGTGATGAGAATCTCAACACGCAAGCTCATTCCTGATTTAAAAAAATGTAAGAATATGTGTTAGGTTACATTTGTCTTATTAAACTGATTCTAAAATTAAATGCGCTTGCAGCTGTAGATATTATGAAATTAGCTCAAAAAATGAATTGAACAAAACTGCAACTATTTCATTTATTTTATATTTATTGATTTTTATGGTACAATTTATACTTTTTCTGAAATGCAAAGCTAACTAGTGAATATAATCATTTTACTCGATGCGGCAGCTGATAGCCTCCGCTTCCACAAAGTGGCGTCAGAGGCAAAATTATTGCCCACTGTTGATTTATATTAAGGTCAAATAATACTGAGGAGCAAAAGAAGTTCCCATCAATACACTTCATTTCTAGAACACAATTACCTCCCACTTTATTGTTAACTTTAATTTAGTTTTCACTCATAACATTAAATCTCCTTCCTTATCGGTGTTTTAAATGTTGAAATCAATATTTCAAAATAATTTCATTTGTTATTTAAATCAGGATTTTTTATTTACATGAAATGCAGGTGGCATTTTTACTGAAATAGTTAGTCTCCGGTTTTACATCTCCTCCACGATGTTAAAGTTTTTTTTTTTTTTTTTTTTTTATTATCTATAGGAAGAGAAGCGGCATGCAGTGAAAATTTAAGGTCTGAAAATCAAAGATTTTCAAATTAAAGCTTCAGACAAAAGAAACTAATCAAAAAACAAAATTCAGTTTAAAAACGAATTAATAAACTTAGCAAATAACCTTTGAATTTACAGAATCACAAAAGAGATACTTCATAATGTTCTTTTTGCTACCAAAAAGGAAAGGGAATTAATTCAAAAGGCATCAATTCCTCATATGCAAAAAGTCAGCGGATAATTCAAATCCAAAGATAAATAAGAAAATTTCATTCTACCTTTCATGGAAAAAATGCACTAAAATAAAAGGTAGAATAAATGAAAAATAAATAAATACCATTCATCCTTTGGGGAATTACATCTTGCCTAGATGGAGAGAAAAGATGGAAAAATAATTGCGCCAAAAACGGGATGAATCAATCAGGTTATGTGCAGATAATGTATGTAGTGAAGAGTTACCTTTTTCATCTTCTAGTATTTTCGCTTTGCTTATTGCTTGTTCCCTTCCTATTTGTTCTTATTTTCTGTCTGGTATTCATTCGAAGCAGATGTAATCGGCAGGAATGTGGAGTTTCTTCAATTACACCATGAAGAAAGTAGATCGGATGGAAGAGTGTTTTTTATACCTACATCAAATTATTAAATGAAAAATGGTAGAGCTGCATTAATAATAATTTTGAAACACTGGTAGTAACAGCAATTAGTTATCTTCTAACAAAAATATATGTGTATGTCGTATACTCAAAAAGTTAGGAAATTGCTTTTGTTTTTGAGAGAAATGTTATTCATTTTTTTCTTCCGCTTAATCAAATTTTTTCCCGATATTAGCCTAGTGCTTAAAAATAAATAGGCGCTTAGCAAAAACTAAATGAAGCAGAATGAAAAAAAATCAATTAATTTTTTCAAATTTTTAATTTTATTTATATATATTTATTTTATTTTTCTTTATATGTATTTATTTTATTTTCCTTTATATGCATTTATTTTATTTTCCTTTATATGAATTTATTTTATTTTCCTTTGTATGTATTTATTTTATTTGTCATTTTTGTAAAAATTTAGTCTTGTCTTGTATTATGCAGACAAAAGAAAAACACCCTTTAATTTTATTTGGTGCAAATATAATTTGAAGTTAGAGTTCTTAGTGATTATTTGGCTTCTTCGTCTGCGTATAATATTCGATTTTAATTAACGGATCACAAACAAGAATTCATAAAATAACAGCAAACTTTATTTTCCTCGTGTAGGAGTATTCATAACAGATCTGAATCTGTTTTAAAAAAAAGGCCGAATAAATGCAATATCTCCACTGCAAGAATTTAATTTTGTTTACTTATATTACGTAATTTCCTGGAACTTCCAAGAACAAGCATAGACATTTTAGATAAGGCGTAATATAAGTAAATTTTACCTACTTATATTGCGTAATTTCATAGAACTTCTAAGTATATGCCTAGACATTTTTGATAAGATATAATACAGGTATATTTTGTCTACTTGTAATAAGTAATTTCTCAATTCTTCTAAGTGTATTCACAGACATTCTTGGATAAGATAGGCAAAAAATGTTTTTCTACAATAATATCTCTCTCGATGATGCATTCTTTATAAATCATCATTAAATCAAAATAAATGTCCAAAAAGCACTTGAAAAGTAATACATTTAAATTGTTTCATTCACATGTGCATTGCACAGATTCAGTAATATTTATACTGCGATGTATGTAAATTATTGGACAACATTTAAGTTTATTTTTCTATTCACGCAAAAATTTAAGAAAAATAAAACCAAAAACAGTTTTTAGCTTTGTTTTTAATCATCTACAAGAAGGAATACTGAATCGTATTTCCTTCCTATAAAACACAAGCAGTCAAATATATATTAGTATTATTTTTTCCATTTATGCGACTTTTTATTAAAGACATCAAATTGAGATCAAAGCAAGCCTAAAAATTAAATTATAAAAATCCGTTCCGACCTCTGTTCGACTAAGCTATTTTGAAGGTAAGTACACAGTCCAACAGCAGTAGGTCTGATAAACAACTTCCACTAGATATTCATGTTGTAACGTAATGACCACAAGAATGTGTGGAATGAATCGATAACGTGAAGTAAAAATACTTCTTTATTTTACAATTCTATGAATGATATTCTAGTTAGAAGGCATTTTCACCTGGTTTCTATTCGCATGAAAAATAATAGCTAAAAAAACCACTAATGGCTTGATATCAATATGCATATCGATTTTAGTTCCAAAATCGCTAGAGCAGGAGCTCACTTCTTGTGGGATCGCCTCTTTCGCTCCACATCAGGACCCTCTCTCCTCTTCTCTTTTTCTCCCTTTTAAATCCTCAGGCCCCTTTTTGATTTATTTTCATTTTTTGAATGGACTATCCAATTACAGACAAACTCCGTTTTTGTCCCCCCCCAACACCATTCACTCTTATCGGCCAATATCAAGTTTAACCCACGTGCACGCAGATGTCGGATGTCAAATGGCTAGGCCCTAAATTCCCATATATATCAATGCCATGGATCACAATACCTCACATAGAGGAATCAACTCTACCACACCTGTGTAGCAGAGTCAGGTGTTCATGAATGTAGTTGACCAAAGCCGATGACTCCAGATTTGGCTCATTTATTGCTTTGGAGTAGTAAACATAATATTGTGATTTCGAATGGGAAGTTGGGAACAAAAAAGGGAATTCAGTGCAAAAGTCTTTGCCGGGGATTATCTATAGCCTACGTTACAATGTGCTCAGAAAACTAATCCGAATTTGAATTTTGCTGTTATGATAAGAAGTTGCTCAAGCAACTTTGAAAGTGTGTCTTCATTGTTCATTGCGAAAAAAAAAAATGCCTCCATGTCCATTACGCTTTTATTCGTAGGTTTAATACACTAATGTAAATGCATGCCTGTGATCCTGATACAAGTTAAAAGAAGGAAGAAAAAGTTAAACAAAAGCATGTTGGTGAGTCATAGAGTTGAACTGATGAAATCCAAACATTTTTGTTTTAACTGTTTTGGGAATCATAAAGTGATTTGATTGGAAAAATAAATTCTCTTGCGGTATTTGCAGGAAGAAGCACCACGTGAGTTTTCACTACCCTTGTGAATAAAAAATAAATAAAGAGATAATATCACACACAAGAAATGAGTAATGAAAATAAAAGTATTCAATCGACCTTGGACACATCAGCTCCAGCGTTTCGACCTTTACATGAGAATAATTTGTTTCTAACTTGCAATCTTGCAAATGAAGTAAAAACTAACTTACTCAGCACTTTAGCTTGTTGGATTAAAGACAATAGTTGTCTCTAATGCAAAATTTTATTGGATGTGGGAACAAATTCAGATTTTATGAGCAAAATGTTAGTAGATGAACTTCTACTGAAAGGAGAAAATACTAATATATCTGTATTAGGAATAAATAATTTGTCTGTGAATATAAAATGTAAAATTAGTGCAAACATTTTGAATAGTGATTAGAGTTTTGATTTAAATTTAAGTCTTCTAGTGGTTCCAAAAATTACCGAACTTAGTTACACTCCTTGAGACTAATTTTTTTTATCTTTAAATAATTCAAATTAGCTGATAACAAATTTTTGAACCTGGTCCAATCGGATTTTCTTGTTCGTGCAGAACATTTTTATGAGTTTTTAAGATCATGTTAAATTTTTTTTCAGGATACAAATATAAGATTACAAAACAGCGTGATACTTGTCCATTATAGCGGCGCCCGCCAAACGAAAAATCGCCAAGCAGTAAGATTTATCGCCGTGTTTGGTTGTAATCTCCTAAGGTTGCAGTTCTAAAGAAACATTACTTAATCATTTTAGTAAAATATCGCTTACCTGTTAACGTTACCGATTTGTCATTTTTTTTAATTATCTATTTTGTTGCCTTTGAAAATGTCGTAAACAATTTTTAATTTACCGAACAGCGAAATGGATGCCATCTCTTTTTTTCCAAGAGAAAGGACTTTTACCTAAAACATTATTTTGCAAAAGAGGTCACCTAATTAAGTTATGTTAATGAAGACAGTATTTGGAGATGCAACATTAAAAGTTGTTCGAATAAGAAGAGCCTCCGTGTTGGAAATTGGGTCAGGGGTTCCAGAATACTGTTCGTTGCTGCAATTCGATTTATCTATTGTTGGGCAGAGGAGTTGACATCTATTAAATGGTGTCGCAATCCATTGAATATGTCAAAAGGTACAACAGTGGATTTGAATCATTAGTATTATGAGAGTAGTGTGTTCTCTTCACCTTATTCTGAAATTTAATAAGCGTATAGGTGGACCCGATAAAATTATGGAGATCGATGAAAGTTTATTCGTAGGGTGTAAGAACAACAGGGGGCGAGTACTTCCGCAAGAGTGGATTTTCGGTGGAATATGCCGAGAGGATGGCGAGTGCTTTCTTGTTCAAATATCGAACAGAGATGTAAACACACTGCTTGGAAAAGTTTTGGAACATGTACAAGAAGGTTCCACTATCTATTCAGATTGTTGGAAGGGGTAGAAGAACTTGAAGATGCTGGTTTTACACATTTCACGGTGAACCATAAGTATAATTTTGTAGATCCGTCAACGGGAATTCACACCCAAAATGTTGAACGAATGTGGGGTTCCGCAAAGTGGCGTAACAAGAAACAACGCGGCAAGGCTCGACATCATTTGGAATCGTATCTGGCAGAATTTATGTGGAGGAAATATGTTGGGAAAAAAAATGCTTTCCATGAAATAGTGAACGCAATTTCGGAAATATTGCCATTAATGTAGATTTAAATTCTAAAAGTTATGTAAATATTCATGTTAAATATCTAAATTTTTATATCACTTATTGGCATGAGATTTATCACTAAACATATAAAAGATTTGATATTCTAAAAGTTATGTAAATATTTATATTAAACATCTAAATTTTTACATCACTGGTTGGGATGAGATTATTCACTAAACATATAAAATATTATTAAATAAAAATATTATTAAATTTTTTTTTATATTATTTATTGGTTTGTTATTTGTTTTCCTACATTTCAATATCGCTCTCCACTTGCTTGGCGCTTATCACTAGCTTGGCGACATTGGCGTATTCTTAATTTGGCGGGCGCCGCTTTGATAGACATGTACCAGGTTTTCGGCTTCATTGTAAGTGGGAGCTTTCCAGTTAAGGGAGAAGTTAACATACATTGTGGCTTTATAACAGATTATTTGGAGTTAGAAAGAAAATAAAAGTAATTTTGGGCAATTGAAAACGTTGAGAGAGATCCTGAGATTTCCTGAGATAAAAAATTATGTTTCTTAATAAACTCGTAATCTCTTCTTAATAGGAGGTGTTTCCAAGATTTTATAGAAAGAAATAATCTGGAATCTACACTTGCTCCAGAATTTAAAACGCTTTTAATTGTAAAAAAAGAAGCGGACACGTAATAAAAGTTTAAAAATGTTTAAATATAAAAAAGTTCAAATTTAAAATTAAACAATAAAAACTTCATACAAAAAAATCTTTTCTTTTCCTAAAAATACACATGACTTCAGATAAAAAAAGAAAATAACAAATATGACAATAATATGTAAACTAGAAAAGACGCAAAAAAGAGATACTTCTTTATATTTTTTGCCTCCTGAAAAGAAAGTGAATTCTACAGTCATCATTTTGTTCTATACAAAAAGTAAGAGGATAACTCAAATCCAAAGACAAGTAACAGAATTTCATTCTACCATTCGAGGTGAAAAAGCCACGTATATAAGGGAAATGGTGGATTATAAATGGCAAAAAACTAAATACCTTTCTTATCCTTTTGGAAATTGCATTTTGCTCAGACAGAGAAAAGATGGAAAAATATTGTACCATGGACTAGACGGATCAATCGGGTTATGTGCAAGTAATGTATGTAGTGAAGAGTTACTTTTTCCATCTTCACGTATTTTCTCCTTGCTTGTAGCTTGATCCCTTTATGTTTGTTCATATTTTTTCTGTTTTTCTCTCGAATCATATGTGATCGGCAAGAAAGTGGAGTTTCTTCAATTACTCCATAGAGGTAGTAGATCTATTGGATGAGTTTTGATTGTACCTGCATTTGTTTATCTAATGAAAATTGGTACAATTATTTAAGATGATAATGTGTTGTTTTAATAATAATATAGAAACAGTAATACGAGGGTCGTTCAATGAGTTCTTAGAAAAATATAGAAAAACAAATAATTTTAGGTAGTTTTTTTTTTTTTTTTTTTTTTTTTTAAAAATTTATTTCTCAACATAAATCTTCTTTTAGCTCTACACACTTTTCCAGACGTTTTTCCAACTTTTGAAAGCCATCTAAAAATTAGATTTTGGAAGGTCCTCAAAATAGGTATCTGTTTGGGTGATGACCTCTTCGTTCGACGTGAACCATAGTCCACAGTACCATTTTTTTAAGGTTGGAAACTAAAAAAAAGTTACTGAGAGCCATAAATTTCGGTGAATATATCACGGATGTAGTAATAATTTCAATTTTAATAACATTATTTTGGCAATCGAAACTGCACCCGTGTGTTGCTTGATGGAAAAAGATCCTTTTCTTTTTCAAATAATGAAGTTTTTTCTTGATTTCTTCGCTCAACCGGTGCTTTAACGACGCATTGCTCTTTCCAGTTATTGTTTTTCCTTTTTCTAAGTAAATGTTATAGATAATTCCGCGTGCATCTCAAACTTCGAGGCCATGACTTCACTGGCTGATTTCACGTTCTATGTTTTCTTTGGAACCCGTTCGCCATCAAAACTCTACTGTTCTGACTGTTCCTTTGTCTCTGGAGTGAAGTTGTGCATCTGTTACGGTAAAAGTGATTAATCTGGTGATTATGTATAATTACGGTGATTATTCATAATCCCCAGTAAACTTGGTAAATGTGATAAACTATTGAATATTTATCACATTTATCGGCAAGTTTATAAAATACCCAACTTGTAACGGGGAAAGTAATAAATTCAGATTATTTTAAAGAGTAACGATATCTTAATTCGAAAAAATAAATATATTCAAATAACATTAAAAATTTCGTTCTTAAGAATTAGAAGTGCACCATGAGGACTTACAATAAAACTTGGATTCATGTTATTTATTTTGACAACTTTCACACACACACAAGTTTAAGTTTTTCATCACTGCTTCAGTAGTAACACTTTGTACTTTTTTTTGAAATTCTTTCAACATTCTGTTTCTACCAGCTTGGCCAATTGATAAATATGCTTCATGAATTATGGTAAAAAATTCTTCAAAGTACGCATAAAATCTTACATTAGAGTAATCTTTACTTATAGGGAAAACATAAGTTTTTCAACATTGTCTACTTCATTACGTCGTATTTTTTTTTATCTTTGATAATCTTCCTCTTTTGTCTATCTACTTTTGTTTTTACTATTATTCACTTTTATATTAAAAAGTTGTCATATCTTTCATTCGTCAGAAAAACGCTGTTCGCTTTCTTAGTTCCCAAGACATTTAATAACTCGGAATTAAAGCGCTCTTGCATATCGTCCACTGTTCAATATTTTATTGTAAAAAATAACGTTTATCCTGCATAAAATTAGAAGTATTACTGAAATCTCGTGCATCTGATATCACACATTTTGGAAAATTAATGGACTTTTATTACATTACCCATTACGAGTTGAGGATTTTGTAAACTAACCATTAAATGTGATAAATATTCAATAATTTATCACATTTACCAAGTTTAGTGGTGATTATGGATAATCACCGGTAATTATACATAATCACCGGTTTATTACAATTACCGTAACATAATTACGTATCGACGCAGAAACTCATCAGGATCGAGGAGAAATAGCCTAATTGTCGACTACACGATTGCGCTATTTCTCACAGAGAGCAAACGTGGCACGCATCTTGCCGTTTACTCAACAAGATGGGCGCCACGTTTGCACTTTAACGAATTTTTTTTTTCACACCCAATTTTTCGTGCGAAATTGAAAACACCACACCTTGAGACATGAACCGCAGTCTCAACTATTTCGCGCACTTTGATTCTTCGCGAGCACTCAAATTCCTATATATTGGATTTTGTCAATCATTGCGAAATAGTCACTTCCACTGGACGTCTCAACTTTTGACACCTTGAGACATGAACCGTCGTCTCAACTATTTTGCGCACTTTGATTCTCCGCGAACACTCAAATTCCTATATATTGGATTTTGTCAATCATTGCGAAATAGTCACTTCCACTGGACGTTCAACGACGTTCAACTTTTGTGGACGTAAGGCTACGTAAAAACTTATTTACACAATTGTAAACAGTTACAAACGCAGGAGCAGAAACGCCATGGACTTCATCCAACTCATCTTTGACCTCTTTCAGGATGTTAAGCCTTTTATTATAAATGTTTGATCACCGTTTGGAACTCGCTGTTTCTCGTTTTTCGAAAGGAAGAAAAAAAAATAAACTTAATTTTTTTGATTCAATTGACAGTCAAAACAAAACCATGTGATGGAAATAGCTGAGACGTAAGCAGCTGTCAAGTGATTCATGATGCTTATTAAAAACAAACCATTTTAGATGTCACAAACGCTGTCTCTTGGATTTTCTTGAACTTATTGAACGATCCTCGTAGTAAAGGCATTTAGTTATGTGCAAACAAACTATATGCATATACCACAGTCTAAGAAAGATTAGAATATTGCTTGTTACGTTTATAAAATTTACATTCATTTTGAAATTTATTCAGGCTAACTTATTGCTTAAAAATCGCTATGCCCTTAACAATGTAAACCAAAACATCAAGAAGTAAAGTTCAGCTTTTATGTTTTTTTATTCTCATCACATATGTATTTATTTTATTTTTATTTAAATATTTTCTAATTTTATTTTATTAAAAGTATCATGCAAAAATGTAATTTAGTTTTGCATTTTCCCTACCACAGAAACTGAATTTTATTTGGTAAAAATAGAATTAGAAATATCAATAGTGCGTGAGTTATACTTACCATACGGGGTGAATTTCATCACATGAGACAGCTGTTTCCGTTGATATTGGCATTCTTTGGCGATTATTTGGCTTCATGTACTACGCGTAACACTTTCAATTCAATTAAGAATGAAAATTTAACAAAAAATTATTCAAATGAAGAGTCAAAAAAGAAGATAAAATTTTAATTTCCTAGTCATTTGCACCGAAATCTGTATATTTAAAACGCATCAATACAATAACCGTATTGATTCGCAAATTTTTATTTCATAATTTTCTTTTATTCCATTACGTAATTTTCGAGAGTTTCTGTGTATTAATAAAAACGGTTTCAGATAAAATAACTAGGCCATCGTTTCTGAAATTATAGATGATGACTCCAAATGGAGTTCCAAAGCAAAATATTGAGGTTGCGAAAATGTAATTTAGATTCATGAATTTAGAGATATATTAGTTGAAATCTGTTCGTTATCTTTAGTTTGGTACATAACATTTTCTGTACAACGCAATTATAAAATCGTATTACTAAGTAAAGCTATAACTCTTATTTACATAATTTAAAAGTACCACTAAGTGTATTTTTGTGCGGTGGCGCAATTCAATTTCTTGCGGACCGCAAACGTGTAATGTGTAAAATCCAGTGCCCCATGAGTCTTTCACTAGAGGGAAAGCAAGGGCACCGCAAATGCTGTCCCATACATGGAAGGAATTTTCACTAGAGTGAAAACGTTTTCCTAATATCATCAGCTGTTTTTGCGCGACGCAAAAACAATATAATATCGTAGTTTACTGTTTTATTCGATAAAGGTTAGCTAAGATTATTTCAAAAACTATAATATTTTATTTATATTTGAAGCTAGCATTATTTCTTATCCATGGATAATAAAAATTATGAGTATATTTTTTAGGGCTAACATATGATTTTTATTAAAAATTAAATAAATTAGAATTTAAATTTATTTATATGTTAATTTTTAAATCAAATTATAAGTTTAATTACGTAGTTTTCATCATACATTTTAATGTTTAGGAGGGAGGAAGGGATCATTTTTTTGAAATTTTTAAACTTGGGAGTGAGGTCACAAGTACTGAAACGTTTAACCACTGCGACAGGTTAAAACCATTTTTCTACTACAATATATCCCAATTATGCATCCCACATAAGTAATATTTAAAGCCAAACGACTGACAAAATGATTATTTGAAGAAGAACACATTAAAATGGTTCCCTTTAAATGTACATTTCATAGTTATCTCATCTCGGCTTCTTTAAGAGTAATTTTTATAGCCTTTTACTCATTACTAATTTTAAGAAAATGGACATAAAGCTATTTGCCTCTGGCACATATATTACATGTATATATAATCAATACAATGATAAATATTATTTCATAATAAAGCAAATAACAGGTCAATTGATAAGTCCCCGGCCTGACACATAGATGGCGCTACTAGAATTAAATCATATGTATTTTAGTTTGCCCTAACCCTCAAAAGATGCCTGTATAAATTTGACAGCTGTCGGACCATTAGTTTGTGAATTATAGCATTTTGAGTGAAGCAACTTTTGTTATTGTGAAAAAAATGGATAAAAAGGAATTTCGCGTGTTGATAAAATACTACTTTTTGAAGGGAAAAAATACAGTTGAAGCAAAAACTTGGCTTGATGCCGAGTTTCCGGACAATGCCCCAGGAAAATCAACCATCAAGGATTGGTATGCTAAGTTTAGACGTGGTGAAATGAGCACCGAAGACGGTGAACGTAGTAGACGCCCAAAAGAAGTTGTTACCGACGAATACATTAAAAAAAAATCCACAAAATGATTTTGAATGACCGTAAATTGAAATTCAATGAAATAGCAGACACTCTAAATATATCAACTGAACGTGTACATCATATCATTCACGAATATTTGGGTATGAGAAAGCTCTGTGCAAAGTGGGTGCCGCACTTGACCAAAAACAACGACGAGTTGATGATTCGGAGCAGTGTTTGAAGATGATCAAGCGTAATAAAGCCGAGTTTTTGCGTCGACATGGGACAATGGATAAAACATGGCTCCATCATTTCACTCCGAAGTCCAATCGACAGTCATCCGAGTGGACTGCACACGATAAACCTGCTCCAAAGCGTGGGAAAACGCAACAGTCTGCTGGCAAAGTGATGGCGTCTGTATTATGGGTTGCACATGGAATAATTTTCATTGACTATCTTGAAAAAGGAAGGACCCTCAACAGCGACTATTACATAGCGTTATTGGACCGTTTGAAGGACGAAATCGCCGAAAAACGGCCGCATTTGAAGAAAAAGAAAGTGCTGCTTCACCGAGACAATGCATCGTGTCACAAGTCAGTAAACGATGGCAAAAATCCATGAATTGGGCTTCGAATTACTTCTTCATCCACCGTATTCTGGCCCCCAGCGACTATTTCCTGTTCTCAGATCTCAAAAGAATGCTCGCTGGGAAGAAATTTTCGTCGATTGAAGAGGTGATCGCCGAAACTGAGACCTATTTTGAAGCAAAGGAAAAATCGTACTACAAAAATGGTATCGAAAAGTTGGAGGGTCGCTATAATCAGTGTATCACCCTTGAAGGGAATTATGTTGAATGAAAAAAATCAATTTTGCCAAAAAAATGTGTTTTACTATGGTAGGCCGGGGACTTTTCAATTGATCTATTATGTGCTATTCAATGCATACATTATTTTTCAATACTGTATCCTGGTTTATTCATATTATTCGATTGTTGCAACTTGAATATCTAACTTTTGGCATTAATTTTTTTCGATTCAGTTAACAAGTTTTGATTCAGTTAACATTAATCGTCAATCACGTACAAAAGAACAAATTGTGTATTATAATAATACAGGAAAATATTGGAATTAATAGTATGCACAAATGGATTAAGAACTCGCAGATTTAAAACTAATTTCTTAGAGAGTAAAAAGTGTCCTTATGTTCCTTTTATACAAATTCATTACATCAAATATTTAAAAAATCACTAACGTAAGTATATAAAAAATATCGTAATAGGTTTGTGAACATAAATTTATATTTAAACCGCTTATCGGTAAGAAAATGTTTAAAAAGAGAATACTAAAAAGTAATAAACTTCCAGCTGTTCCAGTTATCATTTCATTTTATGTATCGTAAGCAGAATTTCTCAGTCCTAAAAGGAGCAAAGAAAGAGGATTTTTGTTCCTCTTTTACCTTTTCAATTACACGAATTAAGCTTTTTCGTAATGAATTTTTATGAAAGTAACAGATGAGACCTTGATACATGCATGTATATATAAAATTCTTCAATACAGCACAAGAGTTAATAAGTCATCTTTAGTATAAAACGCAATTAATTTAATGAGTATAAAATAGAATGAAACGGAATACATCAATATTAAAACGTCTATTACCCTCTGTAATATCTTATACCTGCTTATTCCGCTGTAAATATGACGGAGTTGTAATAACTAATTCTATCATATCGAATAACAAATGAAATTATTTTTTGGGTTATATTGTCGAATTTTAAAAACAAATTTATTTTTGATAGAAACGTCCCTTTTTTCCATACTTACAAAACATCTTATTCTGAAGCATGGTTGAAAAATGTGAAATTGTTTTCATGTTTTCAGAGAGAGGGCGGAATAAAAAAAAAAAAAAAATATTTGACTTGCGTCAAGCCTCATTATTCCAAACGGCAGTGTCGAGGATGTCGGAGCTTGAATTAGCTTTCTATTCTCCGTTCGTGAAATTTGACCAGTGAGGCCAAGCACATTTGGCTATGCGTCAGCCCCCTATCTCTCAAATGATGATATTGAGGAAATCGGACAGAACGAGCTTCCTATTCTCCGACGGTGAAGTTTGACCTGTACGGTGAAGCATATTTTGAGAAGCGTCAGCCCCCATCATTTTAAACGGCAATTTTGAGGAAGTCGAACCATGAATAAGTTCCCTATTCTCTAGCCATAAATTTTGACCGGTCAAGCCAAGCACATTTTGCAAAACGTCAGATATGATCTTCGCGTACGAAAGGACTTCAGTTTTAAAACCGACTCCTGAACTCAATACAGTTTATCTTCTCTGATACTCTTTTAACAAGAATGTAGCGGTTCTTAAGAAATTTAAGTTTTTTAATACTAAAGGTATTGTAAAATATTATACTTATATACTTTTGTATCCACAACTCCGTTTATTAGTCACTAACGAGGCATTTGTTTCGTAAGTGTGTAAATTCGTCAGCTGATCACTTTTCGAAGTTTTACTGTAAAAGAGAGATGTGCATAAAATGTATGAAAATGCCTAATGTATAAAAATGCTGAAAACTATTCTTTTGTAATTCTGTCCATAATCAGTAATATAAAAAAATGTACATTTTATGTTATATTTTGTTGTTTTGACATAACTGCAAACACTTGACTTGGTTCTGACAAACTTGATTATAGAAATCGTTAACATAGAATTCAAGTAAAATTCAATTTTATTCTTACTGCATATAAATATTTTTTGAGTCGTGATTCACATGCAATTTTCCTTTCTTATCATGATATAAAATGATTAGTGTGACTTTTAGTTCAAGTCCTAATTGTTGTAGTGTATGTGAAGATTTGATTCTCAATGCTATTTAGGAGTAATCCAAAACATTTTTTTTTTAAATATTCCAACCTCCAGTGATTCCTGGTAATTAATCATGATTCATTGTAGTACCGTTTAACGAACTTCAGTGTTCAGTCTCTATTGTTACTTAGAAAATGTTTAAATGTAAATACTATTTTAAAGTTATCCAAAATAGATACTACGCCGAAGCTTTACCAACTTTTCCATTACAAGACAAATGACATAGTAGAAGGATTGGCCTGTTTCTTAATTCATCCGGTAAATTAAATGGTTGGGATGCAGTTTAGTCCAACTAACCTTGGTGACAGGAATTTTTTGGTGGTATTTTGCCAAATGTGGCTACCCTGTTAACTTTCAGCCAAAAAAAAAAAAAAAAAAAAAACAGAAACCGAATTTATTTGCAAAATAGAATTAGAAATATCAATATGCGTGAAAGTTATACTTTACCATACGGGTGAATTTCATCACATGAGACAGCTGTTTCCAAGCTGATATTGGCATTCTTTTAAGACATTTGGCTTCATGTACTACGCGTAACACTTTCAACACCAATTAAGAATGAAAATTTAACAAAAAATTATTCAAATGGCGAGTCAAAAAAGAAGATAAAATTTTAATTTCCGTCATTTGGTAACTGACCTTGTATATTTAAAACGCATCAATACAATATCCATTGATTCGCAAATTTTTATTTTCATAATTTTCTTTTATTCCATTACAATTTTCGAGAGTTTCTGTGTATTAATAAAAACGGTTTCAGATAAAAATAACTAGGCTATCGTTTCTGAAATTGAGTAGATGATGACTCAAATGGAGTTCCAAAGCAAAATATTGAGGTTGCGAAAATGTAATTTAGATTCATGAATTTAGGAGATATTAGTTGAAATAAATCTGTTCGTTATCTTTAGTTTGGTACATAACATTTTCTGCAGCAACGCAATTATAAAATCGTATTACTAAGTAAAGCTATAACTCTTATTTATAATTTAAAAGTACCACTATGTATTTTTGTGCGGTGGCGCACTACCTCTTGCGGACCAAACGTAATGTAAAATCCAGTGCCCCATGAGTCTTCTTCACTAGAGGGAAAGCAAGGGCACCGCAAATGCTGTCCCATTATTGGAAGGAATTTTCACTAGGAGTGAAAACGTTTTCCTGATCATCAGCTGTTTTTGCGCGACGCAAAAAACAATATAATACTCAGAAGTTTACTGGTTTTATTCGATAAAGGTTAGCTAAGATTATTTCAAAAAACTATAATATTTTATTTATATTTGAAGTTAGCATTATTCTTATCCATGGATAATAAAAATTATGAGATATTTTTTTTAGGCTAATGATGATTTTTTATTAAAAATTAAATAAATTAGAATTTAAATTCTATTTATATGTTAATTTTAAATCAAATTATAAGTTTAATTATGCAGTTTTCATCATACATTTAATGTTTAGGAGGGAGAAGGATCATTTTTTTGAAATTTTAAACTTGGGAGTGAGGTCAAGTAATGAAACGTTTAACCACTATGAGACAGGTTAAACATTTTTCTACTACAATACATCCTAATTATGCATCCCACATAAGTAATATTTGAAAAGCCAAACGATCATAAAATGATTGAAGAAGAACACATTAAAATAATTCTTTAAAATGTACATTTCATAGTTATCTCATCCTCGGCTTCTTTAAGAGTAATTTTTATAGCCTTTTATCATTACATTACTTAAGAAAATGACATAAAGTTTTATTCTGTCTTGGCACATATAATATACATGTATATATAATCAATACAATGATAAATATTATTTCATAATAAAGGACAATAGTCAATTCATAAGTCCTCGGCCCACACATAGATGGCGCTGATTCAGAATTAAATCATATGTATTTTAGTTAAGTTCTAACTCAAAAGATGCTCTGTATAAATTTGACAGCTGTTTGACCATTAGTTTGTGGGAATGAGAAGTATTTGAGGAAGTAAATCTTGGAAAGAAGTGGAAAAAAATGATAAAAAAGGAATTTCATGCAAGGATAAAATACACTACTTTTTAGCGTGAAAAATACAGTTGAAGCAAAACTTGGCTTGATGCCGAGTTTCCGGACAATGCTCCCTGGTGAAAATCAACCATTGGCGATTGGCATGCCAGTTTAGACGTGGTGAAATGACACCAAGACGGTGAACGTAGTAGAGCGCCCAAAAAGAAGTTGTTACTGATGAATTACATTAAAAAAACGAAGCAAAATGATTTTTTGTTTATTCGTAAATTGAAATTCAAATGAAAATAGCATATACTTAAATATATCAACTGAACGTGCATCATATTCACGAATATTTGGGTATGAGAAAGCTCTCAGCAAGTGGCGCTGCACTTGACCAAAAAAACAACGACGAGTTGATGATTCGCTGGAGCAGTGTTTGAAGATACCGCGTAATAAAGCCGAGTTTGCGTCGACATGGGATAATGGATAAAACATGGCTCCATCATTTCACCCGAAGTCCAATCGACAGTCATCCGAGGGACTGCACACGATAAACCTGCTCCAAAGCGTGGGAAAACGCAACAGTCTGCTGGCGCGATGGCGTCTGTATTATGGGTTGCATATGGAATAATTTTCATTGACTATCTTGAAAAAAGAAGGACTAACAGCGACTATTAGTTAAAGCGTTATTGACCGTTTGAGACGAAACGCCGGAAAACGGCCGCATTTGAAGAAAAGAAAGTGCTGTTTCACTGAGACAATGAATGTGTCACAAGTCAGTAACGATGGCAAAAAAATCCATGAATTGGGCTTCGAATTACTTCTTCATCCACTGTATTCTGGCCCCTGAAGACTATTTCCTGTTCTCAGATCTCAAAAGAATGCTCAAGCTGGGAAGAAATTTTCGTCGATTGAAGAGGTGATCGCTGAAAACTGAGACCTATTTTGTGCTAAAGGAAAAATCGTACTACAAAATGGTATCGAAAAGTTGAGGGTCGCTGCACTCAGTGTATCACCTTTACGGAATTATGTTGCCAATGAAAAATCAATTTTGCTAAAAAAATGTGTTTTACTATGGTGGTGTCGGGGACTTTTCAATGATCTATTATAAGACCAATGCATACATTATTTTCAATACTGTATCCTGGTTTATTCATATTATCTTCGGATTGTTGCAACTTGAATATCTAACTCCTGGTGACACTTTTTTTCGATTCCAGTTACAAGTTTTGATTCAGCTAACATTGAATTCATTAATCATGTAATAAAGAACAACTAGGTTATAGTCATCATTGTAGCAACATTGAATTAATAGTATGCAATAAATGGATTAAGAACTTCTAAGATTTAAACTAATTTCTTAGAGAGTAAAAGTGTCCTTATGTTCCTTTTATACAAATTCATTAGATCAACATTTAAAATCACTAACGGTATATAAAAAATATCGTATTGTATTTGTAATATTAACTTATATTTAAACCGCTTTATCGGTAAGAAAATCACGAAAAGAGAATACTAAAAAAAAGTAATAAACTCAGCTGTTCCAGTTATCATTTCCATTTTATGTATCAAGCAGAATTTCTCGAACTTGTATAAAGGAGCAAAGAGGATTTGTCTTCCTTTTATCTTTTCAATTACACGAATTGTTTTTCTTTTTCTGTAATGAATTTTATGAAAGTGAGATGAGGACCTTGATACATGCATGTATATAGTAAATTCTTCACATAGCACAAGAGTTAATAGTCATCTTAGTATAAAACGTACTAATTTAATGGTCGAGTATAAACAGAATGAAACGGAATACATCAATATTAAAACGTCTATTCATCTCTCTGTAATATCTTATACCTGCTTATTCCGCTGTAAATATGACGGAGTTGTATTAACTATTCTATCATAATGAATAACAAATGAAATTATTTTTTGGGTTATATTGCTGAATTTTAAAACAAATTTATTTTTGATAGAAACGTCCCTTTTTTTTTCCATACTACAAAAAAACATCTTATTCTGAAGCATGGTTGAAAAATGTGAAATTGTTTCTTTTCATGTTTTCAGAGAGAGGGCGGAATAAAAAAAAAAAAAAAAAATATTTGATTTTATGTCAGTTTCATATTATTCCAAAACGGCACAGTCGAGGATGTCGGAGTTTGAATTACTTTTCCACTGTGAAATTTGACCATGATAAGCACATTTGGCTATGCGTCAGCCCTATCTCAAATGATGATATTGAGGAATGGACAGAACAGAGCTTCCTTATTCTCCTGACGGTAGTTTGATCTTGTACGGTGTAGGTATGGTAGCGCGCGCCGCTTTAAATGCGCTGCGAACGCGAAGTTTCTTGCTTTGAGCGCGTACTGCCGCGCTAAAATGCTGGCGGTTTGCATGCTTAAACTACCAGCGTTTCGGCTTTTAAGGCAGCGTTTAGCCAAGTAAGTAAAGAAGCAGGCGCAGGGTATGGCCTAAGCGGCGAAGCTGCTACGAGCATTAAGCAGCAGGTGGCGGCAACGCGAAATGCTTACGGCAGCGCGAAATGGCTTTTGTAGCTTTACTGTAAGCGCGTTTTGCGCAGGCGGCGTTAAGGTACGTGCTTTAATGTTTCATGTTCTCTGATTATAGAAATCGTTAACATAGAATTCAAGTAAAATTCAATTTTATTCTACTGCATAAATATTTTGAGTCGTGATTCATATGCAATCTTCCTTTCTTATCATGATATAAAATGATTAGTGACTTTAGTTCGGTTCCAATTGTTGTAGTGTATGAAGATTTGATTCTCAATGCTATTTAGGAGAATCCAGCCATTTTTTTTTTTAACATTCTAACCTCCAGACTCCTGGTACCAATCATGATTCATTGTAGTACCGTTTTAACGAACTTCAGTGTTCAGTCTCTATTGTTGGCTTAAGAAAATGTTTAAAATGTAAATACTATTTTAAAGTTATCCAAAGGATACTACGCCGAAGCTTTACCAACTCTTTCCATTACAGACAAATGACATAGTAGCTCATCTGTTTCTTAATTCATCCGGTAAATTAATGGTTGGATGCAGTTTTATCCAACTAACGCAGGACAGGAATTTTGGTGGTATTTTGCCAAATGGGAAGTACCCTGTTAACTCTTTCAGCCAAAAAAAAAAAAAAAAAAATCGCCGTTTTGCAATTTTCGAAATCGCGCCAAGTGCCAGCGAGCAACCGTACTTCCACCAACAAATCAATTAC
>BMAW01089780.1:34868-66391 GCA_019974015.1 Nephila pilipes
ATTAATGAATTAATATTTGAAAAAAAAACTGTATTAACATCAAGTGTTATCCACTACAAGTTTAAAAAGAATTGTATTTGAACTTGAGTGGATAAATAAAAAGTATTTTATTAACATTTGAAAATTTGATTATATATAGGGAGAGTGTGAGCTAATAGTAGGAATTTATATATATATATATATATAGAATTTTTTTCATGCCACTTAAAAAAAATTAAAGAAACTAAAGGCATTTTAAAGGTCTTAAGTAATTGAAAAGATTATTCTATTTTTCGCTCAGAATCTCATGAAAACAATTTATTGCATGCCACAACACCCCCTCTCCTAAAGTATAATATAGCTTGTCATAAAAGCATCCGAATCATTGTTGCTGAATTTTTGTTCTTTATCACTTCACTGCAACATAACAAAAGCATAGATTAAATGATGTTAAGCCACATATTCTTCTTTGCGCTTTGATCCTAAGGAAATATTTTCAACATACGCGATGAAAGATGGACCTAGATCAAAAACCCATTTGTTTGTCAGTACAGCTATCCAAATAGATAACGGATTCCACACGGTCTCACTGTGAGCCATTTTTTCCCTTTCTTTCGAACTTAACAACTCTTAGTTGGAACATTAATAATGCATTTATCCAAAAAAGGAAACTTATAACGGAACATAGAAAATGTTATTGACTGTGAAGGTATACAGTGGAGAAAAAAAATCAAAGATTTCTTATACTTCAAAAGTTTTTGTGTATGTAAGGTTTTTTTGCTGCACCGCTTCGCGAGAAAATGTTGCAAAATAGATTACGTTCTTTCTTCGGAATCCATTAAGAATGCTAGATTTCATTCTTGTAACATTTACGCACTTCTAGAAGTAGAAAGTACTTCATTGATTTTCTTACAATCGAAGTTTGAAGACAAAATATTCGTAATAGCTGAGCTGTACTTTCACAATGTCAAAATAAAAACCACGCATCACTAGAATAAATACTTAAGTCAAATTTAGGATTTATTGTTTGTTTTGAACGAGCGCGAGTTTCTTTTATCTTTATTCACCTAACTGAAACATTAAAATGGTTTAATTTTGTATTTTTTTAAATTTTATTGTTAATAATCAGGAGGCTTTCTTCTGATTCCACTGATGCATTATTTTGGAGAACTTGATATATATAATGCTGGGAAATTAACTTTTAAAATTGAAAACAAACATTTTTCTCGCTAGAGAAAATTTAAATTTGTTTTGTGTTTTTCACAAAATGTGTCTTTTAAAAATTTTAATATTCTTTATTCAATGTCTATTTATCCTTAATGATGTTATTTTCTTCATTATAAAACGATGGTATTTCCTATACAGAGAACTAAATTGTTTTCTACTTAACAGTCACAAATGCTAATCATAGCACAAAACTTCTATAACTATAAAGGAAAATGTGATTCATAATTTTTAAAATTTTTCTAAAATCAAATTTTTGTACTTTTTTAATCAATATATATAGAATATTATGTTAATTTATAAGTCTCTGTAAATTTATAAGTCATACATGCAGTGGATTTTATGCGATGTGCACTCAAAGGTAAATAAAGGACTTACTTAAATAAATACAGCCTTAAATTATTAATTGTTCATATCGAATTATTTACGTTTTAGGTAAACATTTTTTTGCAATTATTTATGTTTTAGATAAACAAAGTGGTTTCAGTTGCTTTTAACTTTTAAAATTGAAAATTATTTAAACTTGTCAGAGAAAATAAGTTCTTTTTTCCTAGTGGAAAGCCTCTCACTTACCCTGATGAAATAAGTACACGCACGTGTTGCACTTTTACGAAAATCAGCCGCATAACATGATACCTTTCATGCACTGAATTTTATGCAAAATGTGTTGAAATGTAAGTACCGTGGGTGCGTACTCACTCCCGGCGTTCTTTGCATCGAGTCGTTAGTTCGAGCCGTGTAGCGGATCTGATACACATTTAATTTGATCGAGTCCCAAGTTCTTCCATTGGCGAGATGTGGAAGTTTGGATAGGAAAGTACCAGTTTAGGTGTCGTCCTCTTCATTTGACCAAGGTTCTCAATTGAGAGGTCTGTCACCAATGGCTTCAAACCGCAGATTTACTTGTAAAGCTCGCTGTCACTGATGGTGTAGAAAATACCGCAACCAATGTAACCATCTTGCCTCAACGCCAGAGGGAGCTGCTCTCCATCATAACGATATTACTTTTAATAAGCTATCTGGCACTTCTTTGTTCTTGTACAAGGAAGTTGTAATTCGTTTCGGGTCGATTTAATCGGCCAAATTTATCGATGTTTTTTTTATTAAATATTTTAAAATTTAACTGCGTATGGATTTAGTGAGTGTCAGTGTCCGTTACTGGAACCATTAGTTATAGATAGTTAGCTAATTGCTATTTTTTCTTCAGATGGTGAGGGAATGAATGTCACTGTCCCACGATCTCATACAGTTCAGATTTTTAAAAATAAGTTTCTCTCTCTCTCACTGAGAAGTTGGTGGTCAACTTGTAATACCAGTATTCGGGTTCAGTTCTATATTCTGAGA
This sequence comes from Nephila pilipes, assembly GCA_019974015.1. NCBI lineage: Eukaryota > Metazoa > Arthropoda > Arachnida > Araneae > Nephilidae > Nephila > Nephila pilipes. The sequence continues at coordinate 37,416 of BMAW01089780.1, forward strand.
CCAGACCTGAGTTTTTATTCCAATTCTGGTATTATTACTCGTGTTTAATTCCTAACTGGTCATGGTCCCTTCGTTTGTTTTTCAAATTGTTTTAATTTGAATAATACAAATCATCAAATACAAAAGTACCTATAACGAATAAGTTACAATATAGAATATAGGAAAATTACACACAAAGCAGATTTTATGTAATTGCATAAGTAAAATTCTATTTCGCCTAATTTTCTGATCCCGATTTTGGGTGATTTCAACTGTACAGCTCCAGTGCTTTGAGGAAGGTTTGTAGTCAGTTAAACGGACAAAATAAAAGTTACGAAATTTTCCGAAATATCTCAACGTATAACAAATGAAAAAAGAAAATAGATTAAACATACTTTTAAAACAAAATCCGAAAGGGCTTATTTTCCATTTTAGCATGTTAGCTTTTTTACCAACCATAATATTTTTCGATATTACCTTTTTTCGTTAAATTGATATTTACTTGTAATTAGTGCTTGCTTGTGAAAAAAAAAAAATTCCAATACCCCTGAAAGAAAATTACCCACAAAAGCAGATCTCCTTTTTTAGAGAAGCTTAATGAAATACTAATCCACAACCAAAGATAAGCAGATAAAAACAATTTCTGAAACAAAAGAAAAATTGCTTTTCATTAACTCTTCAATCCCCTCAGTCTCACAAATAGGTCTTAAAGCACCTCCTCGACACCATTTTTTTTCCACCGATAGCAAACTCATCGTTTCTAATAGTAGAATCTACAAAAAATAAATCTCTATCCTTTGCATTTCTGAAGTTATTTCTTGAAAATAAGTAGATAATTTGTCAAAAGTAAATGGAGAGGAAAATCCTTCGATTCTTAATCTGTCCTGTGGTATTTTTAAGCAATCTCAAGCGGGGGTGGATAAATTGATTTCAGTTTGTTCAGATGTATTGATTGTTTTCTTCAGGGAGAGAATGCAATTAGGCTGTACGGTAGATACGATACCCCCTTCCCCAGGGAATTCTTTTGATGGATGTAGACACTTGACATCCTTTCCTTTGAGTGTCGGTAGTAGACGAAATCTTGTATAAAAATCTTGACGTTTAAAAAACACTTTATTGTCAATTAGAAAAAAAAAAAATTCTTCATTTCTTGTAATTATTACCTATCAACATGCCACGTCACAAGAAGCCATTGCCACCATTGATCCTGCATAAAACACAGAAAGAAAAATGTAATACTTCCAGGAAATGTCATTTAATCTCAAAAAGAAAAAATATTACACTTTCATTTGTATTGAAACAGATGTGAGAGTAAAATACAAGAATTGGGATAACATTAAATTAATTATTTTATGTCTTTATGTTATTTAAAGCTAAAGTTTCGCAAAATTAAGAAATATCTTTTTTCATGAAATACTACACAAAGTAGGTAATGTAATGATTTGACAAATTCCCAATTCCCAGTTAGCTTTGTTTTTTAGAAATTCCTGGTTATCATATTAACTGAAAGCTGTAAGATGTATTTATAAGTATTTCTCCTGGTCTTTTTTTTTTACAAGAAATTGTTTCTGCCTTCATTTATTACATTTTACAAGTATCAAAGTCTTCACAGTATTCATGGGCTGTGTAATTCTAATGCTCAAGGTCACAAACTTGATGGCTTGGGATGTACCACTTTAATTTAGGCTTCAAGACAACATTCTATATTGGCAGAATATTGGGAGATTATTCAAGTTATTTTGAACTGGGTTTCAAAGTCGTCAAGCCGAGTGGCCTGCATGTTAACATATGAAGCACCTGTTCATGTGTTGTTATAATTGCTTAACGTTGGCTAAAAACCGTGATGTTCTTCTTCATGAAACCTTGCAGCGAAATTAATATTGATCATCAGATATGATCGGAATATCCTCTCACATTATGAACGAAAATTAGAAGAGTATTTTAAAACTTCTTATTGTATCTAAGTCCTGTAATTATGGCTCAAAATTAAACGGATCGTTTTCAATTATTCTAAGTATTGATGTGTAATTTCAGCTTGAGTTTTTGTGTTAATTAATTGTTCAATTAACAATAAAGAAAGAGAACAAAATATCACTCATTTCTACAAAACCTATGTGCGTGTTGTGAAAATGGGTTTGTACCGTCATGTTCTAAGTAATTTTTTCAGCTAGTACATATCATGTAAATGATAATTAGAATTTTCCCTCGTGTTATTATTTATCATTTCTCTCCTTATGATAGCAAGATACATGTTCTTTCAAGTTACAGAGTATTTATGTGTGTAATTCGGCAATTTTATAGGATTTTTTTTGTTTAATTCGAAAATTTATATACCCGGAAGACCTATAGCTTCAGTTACTACGGATCAAAAAGGCTCTACAGTATATAATTAATTTTTACGCTAAATAATACTAATGATCAAAAAAAAATTACTTTAAATTCCAACTAAAACTCTTACCTTCGTGAATAAGATTTCCTCCTACTTTAAAGTCAATTTAAATTTCTTCTTTCCCCCACAAAATTCAATCTCCTTCCTTTTTATTTTGTTTACACGTTCAATCAAATACTTTGAAACTATTTTTTTGTCACTTCAATCAAGATTTTTGTTAATAGAAAGTGTCGTTGAGATTTTATTGAAATAGGTAATCTCAAATTCTATATCTCCTCGATTTATTATTATTTTTTTCAATTGCTGTACGAAGAGAGGTGAGCAATAAAAGTTTAAGAAAAATCCTAAAATAAAAAAAAAGTTTGTCAAGTTCTACAATAAAAACTTCAAAGACAAAAGAAACTAGATCTTTTCATTTTCTTAAATCACAAGGCACGAATTCAGTTTAAAATAGAAGTAACAAAATTAACAATAATGTTTTGACTTGGTCACACAAGGAGGTACTTCTTTATGATTTTTGTTACCGAAAATGAAAGGGAATTCAAAAGTCATCAATTCAACACATCCAGAAAGTCAGCGGATAATTCAAATCCGAAGATAAGTTACAGAATTTCATTATACTATTCGTGGAAAAAAAAATGCATCAATATAAAATAAAGAGAGGAATGTATGAAAAAAAAATAAATACCGTTCTCATCCTTTGGGAAATTGTATTTTCCTCAGATAGAGAAAAGACGAGAAAAATAATTGCACCAAGGGCTAGACGGATCAATCGGGTTATATACAGGTAATGTACATAGTGAAGAGTTCCTTTTTTCATCTTCACATGTTTTCTCTTTGCTTGAAGCTTGATTCCTTTAGATTTATTCTTATTTTCTGTCTCGTATTCACGCGAAGCATATGTAATCGGCAAGAATATGAGCTTCCGTCAGTTACTCCATAGAGAATGTAGATCCAATGGATGAGTGCATTTTTATAGTTACTTCTGGTTATCAAATGAAAAATGATATAGTTATTGGAGAAAAAATGGCGCCGTACTTTAATAATAATATTTTATAGAAACGTAGATAGTTATGATAATTATTTATCTACTAACAGAAAGATACATATACATAATATATTAAGAAAGATCATAATTTTGCTTCTGTTTTTGAGAGTACGCTTATGACATTTACATTTTATCTGAAATGTGTTAAGTGTTGCTTATTTCTTAAAAACAGAAAGAAATATACGGAATTATATATAGAATAAAACATTGTTAAAAATAATTATTGAATATTTTTTATAATTTAATTAACAAATTTATTTATTTAATTTGTATTTATATATTTTTAAGGGTATCGGGATTTTTTATCGTGTATCGAAAGAACATCATTTTTCAAACAAATATAATATACGAATGAAGAAAAGCATAAGGTTGACACTTCTACCATATAATATCGAATCATAAACATGTTAAAAAAATAAAGATTGTTTTAAACCTTTTGGTTACAAAAAATATAATTTTGACTCTTTTTAAAAATTACTAAAATCAATATATTGCTGTTGGCTGGATTCTGAAGTAAAACATTGGTCAAAATTTACAAAAATAATGCTATCTTGCAGGAAAATGTTCAGCCTAAAAAAGTTATAAATATTTATTTTTTAATTTAGGGAAAAGACAGTTTCACAGATACAATTATTTTAAAAAAGATGAAACTTTAAGGAAAAATCAAATTGAAATTCTTATAAAAAGTTTCTGTTAATAATGTGTCTAAAAATTGGTGTAAGACATATAAAAGATTATTTTGAACACGTAACTGAAAAAGAAAATAAAAAAGCTTTAGATTTTTTTTCCCCAATAATTCTACAATTTTTGGAGGTATTGTCAACAGTTTGGGATCAAAATGATCAAAAATGACGGACTCTAACGTAACGTTAAGAGTCCTGAAACTATTTATATTTATTTTACTTCCCTTTGTATTGTTATTTAATTTATTTTTATTTATATCGTCATTTATTTTATTTCTAGTTATATATTTATTTATTTATTGGTATTATGTAGAAACATATCCTTGTCTTAAATTAGGCCGACCGAAACTTTTGATTTTAGTAGGTGTATATAGAATTTGAAGGTACAAATTATACTTGCCATGAAGATTAAATTTCCAATTACAAGTCTATTCTTATAGCTTATGATACATTGATATTTTTAATTTGTTTTTTTTTGTAATGGGAGAGTAATATTAGCGCAATCTTATTATCATATCTTCAATAAACTTTCATAATAAACAACAGAATTTATTTTCTAGGAGTATATGTGTGGCGTCATACGATTCTTCTCCGCTGACCATCGAGAACTTGAGTTTACATTCATTGCGCCCACGTAAATGAACCGGTAAAATGTGAAAAAAAGCAAGAAAGTGAAATCATCCTTCTACAGCAAGCACATAAAGAGTTGTTTGGTAGTTTGCCCGAACATCAGCTTCTGAAGCCGATTACAGTTCGCTGGTCAAGTCATCAGCTCATATTTCTGTGTGTTAACTTTAATTTAATTTAAGTATCTATAAATGTTAATAAATTGTGTTATATGTAATTTCTTGACATGTTCAGTTGCTGATCTCCTACCATCTGAGATACCAGGAATTAGAAGGGTAACTAACAATTGGTAATCCTCTGTATGGGAGTACAATTGAGACCCTAATATGTTTAATTAAAATAATGAATAAATGCAATGACGTTATTGATTAACTTACTTTTTTGGAAATTTATACTTACACTTTTTATTTATAAGAGCTCCTCAATCTGTTCAAATTATTTTTAAATTATAAAGACAATTAAAGCATCATCTATAAACCGAAATTTATTCCAATCATCCCTTTTGCAAAAATCATCTTTAAAACAAATAAATGCGGAAAAAAAATATTTGAAAAAGAAAGTATTAAAATTTCTGAATCCAAATACGCATTGCTAACATTTAAGAATACGTATACTGAACACCATTGTTGTCAGTTTACTGTCCATTTAAAGGCAAAGATGGACAATAAGAAGTTCGTTTAAAATATCTCATAGAAAACCTGAATTCTGATCAAATGGAAAATAAACAACTTGGAAAAAAAAAGAAACAAGATTTACTTTTAAAAATTAATAAAAAGTTTAAATTCTTAATAATTTAAAAAAGTACACGCGAAATTGGAAATCCTCAACGGAATAGCGTTATTGCTCTAAAAATGGATAAATAAAACAATTTCAGATGGAATGTTATTTACTATTTCATTAAATGAAAGTGATATTGTTAGAAATATTAAAGATTAAATGAATCCCAATAGTTCAAACTTTGAAAGATAAGATATATGAAGTTCTATTTAATATCATTAACCCCCCTCCCCCTGCCACTGCTCATTTTATTTCAAGTATACAAATATATGACTTTAGTCGCTTTTTTAATACATACTTCCCATGTTGTAAGTAAGCTTGTCCTTTAATGCTAGACAGACTGCTACTAACGTTGTAAAAAAGTATTTCATTATAGTTTGGAAAAAGTAGCCCGACTTTAAGAAAATATTTTTCAATTCCTATAAAATTTTAGTCGTTGAATTTTGGATTTTAAAAATAACAATCAATTTTATTTTTCTGCAGGAAACATATATGTATCATAGGCCACTGTATTACATTTTTAATGAACACAATCTGTTCAGCTTCAATTCTTACAAACTTTTCTTAAAAAATATAGCCTTTGACAAACAATAAAGAGATCTTTAATAATGCTGCTAACTTTTCTATAAACTACAAAAATCATTACAATTTTGAATTGTATTCATGTTGCATGTTGTACCTTACAAGAGAAATTTCAATAAAAAAAACTCTTAAAATTGCTCTTTATATATTTTAGAAGAACGACTTGAATTCACTCCTGCGTACCTGTCCTTCCTTCATTTCAGTTTTCACCTTTTGGTGTCATTTGTTGTGAAACTCCCTCTTCTCTCTTTCTTTCAGTCGTTTGGATATTGTATATTACAATTCATGTAAGTTTCGTTTAGGTAAGCGTTGAAGAACAGCATTGCTCTTTTATTTTAGCTCACGAGGTAAATAAATTTAGAACTGAACATATAAAATTGTATTTTATACAACTTATATTCTTGAATATTTTGTGAACTGGAACTAGGTGATTCTCTGCCAATAGTAGCAATGACTGTGGAAATTCTTCCGAGGACTGAAACCTCCCTTCCTAACTCCTCGTCCATACGAGAACTCAGCCATCGCCTTCAGCGTCTTTTTTGTAACTTTTCTTTTCATATTATATTACTCATACCGAGTAAAAGAAATCCCAGATTTCTGTAAACTCGAAATAAATACATTGCCAAGTTTTTTTGAGGAAATTCCGACCGAAGCGGCTATGAGTTTCTTTTGGAGAACTGAAAAGCTCTCAAGATTTCTACAGATCTTCTGATATTGATGAAAAAGGTTCAGATTATGATTTCGAAGATGTTCGAACTTTTTGAAAATTATTCCAAAAGCATCACCAAAGTTTTCATTTATTGGCACTCCATTCATTCAGATTAATAATTCATTAATTCATTCAGTGAATGAAATATCAAGTTAAGGAAAATAAGTTTACTATTTACATCAACTTATGTTAAAAGGCTAACGGTAAAAGGGTAATAATCAATGAATTTTAGTTTAAGTTTATGATTACACAACATCTGGAACAAATTTTATTTTATTGCATCTGACAATACTAACTATAGAAGCATATGTCGTATCAAAAACTAACCTCTAACCAATTTATTGGTCATGGTAGCCTAGTGTGGTAGTTACGAACTCGTGCATGATCTTATTTCGTTGAGTCTTGGGTTCACGTCCTGATGATTATAAAGATCCTCATTGTAAAGGGACTGATATAATTTAAATCTATCTTGATTCCAGGCTTCCCGTTGGCATGATGGGGAACTTTGGAGAGGAAGGTGCCGCCCTCGTCACTTGACTGAGGTTGAAAATTACCAAGTCCATCAACAGTAGCCCTCATGTTGATTCTAAGTGCTACGAAAAAAATCAATGAATCGACTTAGAAAGTTTATTGTCTTGCATATGAATAGCACAGCTTCTAGAAGCACATGCCGAAACACGAACTCACATGTAACAAGTACCTCGAACAAATCTTTCAAAAAGTGTGGGATTTCTAAAGCTGCAGATGGCACTGAGGAGGATTTGTTAAAGAATTATACAAAGCAATATCCTAAAGCAGAAATCGATTAACTATATACAGAATGGGACTCATATGACGAGCTTTTCAAGAATTTAAGTGAGGATGTACTTGACGTGCTATTTGGGATATAAATGATGATTGTGAGGATTTTGCAGGATTTTCAATACGTCGATGATAGATTATTTTGTGTTATAATGGTTTTAATTTACACACACACACACACTATATATTCTGAACAGTTTAACAAAGACAGAAAGTTATAAAGTTAATTTTTAAAACCTTTTTCTAAAATAAAATGTTTCTAAACTTGTTATGAAATAATGTTTGTAGAATTCCTCAAATATGTCAAAATCGGAATCAGTACGGTACAATTCGAACAAAAGGGCCCAGACATTGTACACTTCCCGTTGCGAACCGAAACTGTAAAAATTCTCAATTATTTTTTCTTTCGTAGTGTAATTTGAGAACCTTGTATCAGTCATAATTCATCGTTCGCCTTGACTCTCTTTGATTCCCTCCCTCCTCTTGCTGACGATCAAAGTTGAAAAATACCAAGTAATACGAAGAAGGTTTTCAAAAAAAACTTTATTTTGACAACCCTTGTAGACAAACGATCCATAGAATCAGTACTAGTAACAGTACATAAATCTCTCAACTCCGTTGTTGAGCGGATCGTTTTAAAGGCTATGAAAAATGTCCTGCCAGACGATGGAAAGAGATGAATTTTCTATCCGGATTTGGTCGACCCATTCGTCCATCCCGTTGGAGCACCCCCGAAGATTTCCTTTCGGATTTAAGTTTCTCATTGTAACAATTCTTGATGACTTGGGTCTTCCGATTCGGGTGGGGTAGAAACAGAGATAGAAGATAGATCACATTATCAAAAGGAATTTATGATGACTATCATTTATTTGAGTGTGAAGTATGAAAGTTTGTGATGAATGAACTGAAATTATTTGTTTGTATTGGAAATTAATATGATTACACAAATCACTGAGGGGATTTTATTAATTCGTCTTAATTAAATACCATTTTGTAAAAAATAAATTTTTCTTACCATTTTGAGAAATATTACATAATACATATATTGATACAAGTATGGCTTACTTTTATTCTAGATTATATAATAACATTTTTATGCAGCTTTACTTAATTAGTCACTCACGGGATTATTGTTTCAGTCAACGATCAAATGAACGCTCGAGAAAATTTTTAAAAAAATTTATTTTACTCAATAACCTGTTTCTAGTTAAAATGAATAAATGAGTGAATTAATAAATAAGTGAATGTAGGAATGAATGAAAGAAGGAAGGAGAGATTAGTGAAGAAATATAAATGAGTGAATCAATAAACTAGCAAGCGATTGAGTGAGTAAATAAATCAAATTTCCTTTTAGTTCTCATATTATTTACTTTAATCCTCAATACATTTTAGTCTAATACTTAATTGAAAAATTTAATAATTACATTTTAAAAAGTTAGCACTTTTGGTGGCTAAATTTGCGGTTGCAAGACTTTGCACTGAATAATTTATATATTCATAATAGCCATCCAAGGGAGGGGGGAGGGTATGGTTTGTTTTTGCGTTTTTTAATAGATATCATATTTGATACATTTTATAATTCCCTCACCACCCCTGCTTCCTTCTCTTAAATCTCCTTTATAGTAGAATATTGTTTTAATCCTAATATTTTTGTCGGATTTAGTGTGCCTTTTTCCAAGTTTCTTTGAAAAAAAAAAAGAAAATAAATCTCTTAAACTACTTATTTTGATTCTAAGAAGGATTAAATGCATGAAAACAAACCCTTTTATTGAAGCCTAAGCACTTATATTGGAGAGTAAATACACAGATAATCTTTTACTGTACCTGTGCATGTATGCGCGGTTGCTAGTGTATCAGTGGTATCTACTTCAGCATTCTTTTCATTATATAATATGGGAGCTATCATAAAATAAGCTATCGAAATAGGTTGATTTGTCTTATCCAGAATATGAAGATTAAAAAAAAATTTCTTTCTAGTTTTTGTGAACATTTTATGCTTGAAATGCATTATTTCTTAAAATAAAATAAAATAAATACATAAATAAAGACAAATTATTTCTTAAGGTATTGTTCACTAATTATGTATATCTTTTAATTAATAGATATGACAGTTTATAACTGTTTACGTTGTATCAGAATTGAATGATATTGAAGCATATATTTCTCTTGCGATGATATTTCTTCAAATATCACTTATAAAGGTATTTGTGTAAAGATGCAAACGAAGCAACGAATTCATATTGTATAATTTTAGACAATATAATTAAATTGTTCTGTAACCCAAAAAAAATATTTAGTTTAACATCATTTTCAACCAGAAGCTCAAAAGGAAATCTACAGAATTACATCTTTACATAAAAAATATACTTAATGAAATAACGGTAGATATTTTGTTATATTGTCATTGACATGTTTAATTTCAGAAAGCTTTTAATTCATACTTTACACAGGCACAAATCTTTATAGCTTATAATACTTAAATATTCGATTTAAGTATAAAATATTGTTGCGAACACGAGATCCCTGTGATAGTTCTCTTGTGAAGGAAAACAGACATTTAGAGAGATTACATGTCAACCGAGGAAAGTTTAAGCAATGATCCCAAAACCTTAGTGACAATTTTGACGACTTGGCGAGAAACTTGGCAAGTTTGGTGAAGTATAAAAATTTCCAATAAGTGCTGGAATCTAAACAAAATCTCTACTAGGAAGAAAATTGTGGACTTTTCCGAAACTTTCCTTGTGACGTCTCACTTGGTCGGAGTTTCTATAAATGGAGAAGAGATGCGAAGTAGAAGAGATCGATCGGGAAATAGACTGGAAGCGATTGCATTGGAAGTAGAATTGCTGAGGAAATGCCAGTAGCGACCCGAATGAATTTGAGGAGAAATGGCGTGTATCTGCCGAGAAGTGTCGGAGCCTACCTTAGAAGCCCAAGGTATTACTGTGGAGATTTGTTAGCTGCGTGAACTAGTAAACTGATGAGCTGAGCGTTGCTGATACAATGGTGACTGTCGTTAAAAGTTCTGTTTTCGTTCCTGTATCTGTGTCGCTAATCTGTACAAGTGTTTCGTTTCCTGTTCGTGCAGTTAATCTGCCCAAGCTCTGCTACCTGTATGTTGTTCAGTCCTACAATTTGTGAGTACAGTGGCATTGCCCTTACTTTCTGTGTTGTATTGATTTCATTCGTTACACCCACGCGAGACTGGAGAATTTTTGTAAAATTATAGTATTACCTAATGCTTTTTTTTCCAAAAAAAAAGATTGAATTAAGGTTCATATAAAATGCTTCTTTTCAGTGTATTCTTATAAAGTCCTTTAATCAATTATTTATCATACAATCATTAAAAATATATTATTAGTTTAAAACGTATAAATCAAGTAATATGTACCACTGAGAAAAAGCTTTCGAAAAGAAAGTTGCTTTTATACTGTTTTTTTTTTTTAAATATTAATAAATCTAAACTTCTCAGGAAATTAAAGAAAAACAAAGAATGCTTCACATTGAATTTTTAAAGAATATATATGAAGGATTTTTCATCTAATTATTAATTTGTTAACTGTATTTTCAATAATATTAAAAAATGGTACCTCATTTGCTCGATAGATGACACCACGGATCAGAGTCATGAGTTAGCTCACGCAGCGCCCTCTATTTTTACACAAAACCATGGAGAGCTCTTAGCTCGACAGTCGCAGCTCAGCTCGTCACCTCTCATCAATATTTAGTCTGTTTGCGCTCTTCCCACGGAAAATTTGGATCGCGGTTTCACTCTTGATGTGAACAGCAGAAAAGTCCTACTGCGAGTGGCCGAGCTCATTCAACGCTCAACGACATAATGAAACTAAGATAAACTACCACCAACAATATTTGAAGAGCTAGTTCCCTAAATTGAAATGCTTTTGTAAGTAGAAACTCTGTATATAGCATTAATTCAACTATTAGTAAATAAATAGTAAAATTCCAAATGCTGCTTCATCCGTTAACATAAAAGTAAAAAAAAACAAAAAAACTGTGGAACCCGGTAATGAAATTACTCCTCTAGAAAACTAGCCCGTTTCATAAGAGCAAACCAGTGAACTATCTTTAGACTTATTCAGATAGAAACTATCTGTATGATTATATATGTGTGATTAACGCCACATTACCTCTTTCTTTTAATTTTGTTTCTCATTTTAACATACATTTTTCTTTTCAGCGCCCAACCAAATTCTCCCAACCACTCTTTCATGAAACTTAAACCACAATTTTCAGCCTAGGTACAAAACCTCAGTTTCGTAGAATTGCGTGTGTTAGGATAGTATCGCAAAATACTTTTAATTGCTGAATTAATAAAATTTCGGGACTTTCCTCGTTCTTCTCGGGTATAAAAGTCTTCACTAACCTTTTTCCTTATGAGTTCTCTTTTTCTTTTTTTCTTCACTCTGAGCTCTTCCGTGATGTCTCGCCACCACGTAATATGTGCTACCTGTGTTAGGGAAATGTCATCGGCTGTGGAATGAAATAATTTTTGGTGAACGGTTGATCCGAAATATACGTTTTTATTACACATTAACGACTACGATAACTTAAATTGAAGGAAGTTTATAACTCGTATCATATATACGAGGGGTATCCTAAAATTTTAATTATTGCTAATAACCGAAATATCTAAATAAAATAATTCTGTATATTAAATTATTCTTATGGGCATAATGTATATTATATATTAATGTTGAGTTGTTCGGATATAGGAAGCCATTAATTAAAATAATCTCAGCACGGGAAAGAAAAGCTTCTGAGTTCTATAATGAAAACTTTCGGAAGGTATCGTTTTTGACCGAGGTTTAAAATTACGAAGTACGTCGCCATTAGCTCTCGTGTTGCTTCCAGTGCGACGTTAATAAAATCAAACCAAACAAAACTTTCGAATGGTCATGCCGGGAGAAATGTTCATTCCAGAAGATAACTATTTTAGGAACGTCTTAAGAATAATAAGTAAAAATAAAACATTTTATACCTCGATTATTTTTAGTAGTTATTAAAACTTTACGACACTTTAGGTTTGTGGAACCTTTGCCTTGGTGAAACCAAACAAATTAACAAGAATAGCTGCAAATGAAAACATTATTGCATACGCAAGGATAAATTAATATGTAAATTAAATTTTATTCCGATATCTTAATTATTTCTTAGTAATCGTTAAAATTTTACTATACCCCTCTTTGAATGCATGGAACTATACATCACTAAAAAAATAACGCAAAGCCATACTAATTAAGTTTAGTTTATACAACAGTTATTATGCGGTTGTGCGTGCATTATATATATATATATATATGTATATATATATAATTCTTAGCAATATTATTTTTCAGATATATTCTCATTTATTATTGTATTAATTTTTGGTGTAAAAGAATCCAATAAAAGCTGCTATAATATTTCAAACGTATAATTTTGGAATAAATATATACATTTTTTTTTCTCGATAAATGAAAATATTTGTGTAAAAGCAAATTTTACTGTTATTATACTTCAAATCTTCTAATAAAAAAGATTAATATATGTTAATCAAATTCTCGGAAGGCGTAGTATTAAAAATTTAAAATATAAGGTAACAATTTTAAAGCCTTTGATTCAATTTTAAAGCCTTTAAACTAATTCTTACAAATTGCCATTTAAAGCTTAATGGCAACATTAAAACATCAAAATATGCTAAACTCACTAATCTAATATTTAATACCTGTTGATCAAAATATTTCTCCAAAACCCATCGTGAAATATTATTACATTGTACATTTTAAAGTTTCCTTATATATATTTTTAAAAGATTCAATTTAGTTTCGCTTTGAAAGAAAATACAAAACATTTTAGTTTTCATCCCTAAATTCATATCTTGTCAAGAACTATGAATGGCAACATTTATAAAACTCTGAAAAAGACTTGGCTTAAAAAATTCCTTCTATTAAATTTTCCAATTACAGCTTCCTCATTTCTTAGCAAAAGTAATGAAAAAAATTTTCGGGACAATACACAATTTTTTCTTTTCCTGAAGAAAAGCATGCTTTTCAAAGTTAGTTATAATTTTTTTTATAAATTGGTTGCTCGTAGCAAGTTTATAAGGTAGTTTTTCTTATCAACAATATGAAAAAATACATTAATCCAAAACTTATTTAAAGGGGAGGGGGATTGTATTGTGTAGTTTTTTTTAAATTTTTTTTTGTTAAATCAGTGAAGTATATTGACTTTTTAAAAAACATTCTATGAAGTAATTTATCCCATCGTAAGAGATAATTTGAAGTATTAAATTTTATTTTTTAAAATCCTTACAAATGTGAAAAATTTAGAACTTATACGGTCTTGATAAGAAAAAAACGTTCATATTGAAAGTGTCTAATTTATTCTAATAGTGAAACATGATTATAAAAGAAAATATTTATAATCGTAAAAGTTGTCAACTTAACTAAAGTGTCCGCTTCGGATAATTAAATGTTGTAGAAGATACAAAATAATTGTTAAATGAGTAATTTACTCACCATATTTGTATTCATTTATTTAATTTTATTACGTTAGACAAGAATAAAAGAAACTGTTCTCAGCAATGCTAATGATTTTATTACACGTCACTTATGGAAATTTTTTTCATTCGTTAACATCGAAAAGAATAACGAAATTACAAATATACTAGGTGTATGTTTGAAGTAAGTTTTTTAAGTATGGCAGTTGCAGCGCAACTGTCACTATTCCACACAGGTGCATTTAGTATCTATAACTGTTGGTTAATCGCAAAAGCCAGCATGGAAAGATTCATCGATGTTCCGTTTGTTTGTGTGAATTTGAAAGACGTCATTCAACAGTGAATGCTGTTGAATTCTGTGAAATACGCGCTCTGATTCATTTTCTGCATGCCAAAGGAGTGAAAGTTGCCGAAACTCATCAGAAGATTAATGAAGTGCATGGAGAAAACACTATGAGTGAGAGAATGGTTGGAAAATTGATGAAAGTGTTCAAAGATGAAAAGGAATGCATTTAATAATACACAAAAAAGTGAAGCTCAGGCAAACAATCTCAGCATGCAAAAACATTGAGTGTCCACGCGTGGCTTGTTGAATCCGAAATCTCATCGCATTATATGGGTGGAAAATGCATGATCCCCCTCAGTATAGGCCTTGCCTGGCGTTCTGTAATGATCATTTGTTCTTCCACTAGAAAAAAGCATTTAAGTGGTCAGTGCCATGACGTTAATCCATTGGGTGGCAGATTTCTGGGAGGATAGGTTATTTTTTTTATAAAAATAAAATAGTTGTATAAACTGTACTTCTTTTCAAATATCAAAACCGTACTTAATTATAAAAAAGTTATCAGAAATCGAAGAAGAGAATCTACTGAGCGTCCTAAAATTTTTCACACTGACGATTTATTATGCAGAAACAACGAACATTAAACATTTATTTTTATACTAATGATGAAAAGTAACTATAGCATTAAAAAGAAATAGTAGTGAACTTATATTTACGACATATATTCAAGATGTCCGCCCTTTCTAAGAGTCTTGTTGGTTGCATGAAATCAAATGGAACTGGTGGGGAATGTTATGTAAGCTCAAATTAAGATGTTGTTCGTTTAATAATGTAAACAATTTCAAATTCAAGCTCAGGATGCAGAATAAAATACAGTTTTCTAAAATTATATGTATGGAGTAAAATCTACGAGTACGTCTCTCGTAAAAATTGAAAGGTATCTGATCAGGGAAGCAAAGCTGAAATCGTCTGCTCATAATTTGAGAGACGCGTTTCAAGATGCTGATGGTGACTTCTTGTACTCTTTGAATTATTTATCAATTTTATAATTCATCTATTGTTTGGTAGTTATTTTCATATTAACTTTGTTCTTTACTTCTTGAACTGTTGAAAATCACTTAGACACAGAAACTTCTTGAAGATGCTAAGCTATGATTAAAGTATTCTGTTCATTAAAAATAACTGAAAAAAACAACAACAAAAAAAAAAAAAGAATATCTGTAAGCTAGATATTAATTTAACTCTACACTCTCTCACATTCAAAAATATGCAACACGGGTTTTGTGCAGAACACACGGGGAGTAAAATAATAACAATATTAACAAGCTACATGCTACTAGCACGTAGGGTATGCACTGCGGGAACGACAGTGCTCTTCTACATTACAACTGTGAAGCGCACAGTTCCATCTAAATATTTTCTTCATTTTCATAAACTGAGAGACGGTTATTTACATTAGGCTCAAGGAATATACATTGTACAATTATAAAGAAAGAATTTTTTTTTTCAAAAAAGGAATTCATTATATAAAATGTTACCGATAATAACAAGAAGATATTGGGGAGGCTGCAATTTCACAGTGCCTATACATGAGATGCTCCTGTATTTAATTAACTCATATTTTGCCTTTGACACTCATTTTGATATATAGTTTATATACAAATAGTTACTTAATAGGTTACATGTATTTTTGATATCTGTTTTATTTCGTTGATTAAATACGAGTAATTTAGATAGGAATATTTTTTTAATGACCCGATTGTTAAATTCAGCTATTTTTTTTTGTCACTTTCTACTTCGCATTTCTTTAGAGCAATTGCGAGACAAAACAAAAAATATCTTGCTTTTTTCTATTAGTGCATGAGGATTCCTCCTTTTGAATATTTATTTATTCTCGCGTGAAAACAGCAGTCATCCGAAATCCGTCTCGAAGTAGCTGCATTTTGTCTTTAACACGCACTTTTCACGGAATTGCGAGCGAAACAATACTCGTACCCTTAGATACAGACAGCAGGGAACGCTAGGCAAAGGTGACATGCATACAGAAACTGCAGGCTGAAATATTTGCTCTAACAAGGAAAAAAAGATATTTTTCGATTTCAATCTCGTCCGCAAATTGAGCTACTTGAATCCCTGTCTCCGCGAAAGATATTTTGAGAAATTCTTCTGGATATTGTCATGTATTTATGTTCCTACAAAATTCTCATTTTCCGGTATGAGTCCTTAAGTGGTAAAGAAGAGAAGAGTCAGTGCTATAGTACATAAGTAATGAATAGAGAAGATCTCACAGCTTCTTTATTTCCCTTTTGTTGCTCATAAAATAATTATTTTTTTGAAAGATATATATTTTTTTAAATTTAAGAGGAAATGTGTTATATTTTTATTTGCAAAATAAAATGTACTACATTTCAAAAATACCTGCTACTGACAACAGATGGTGTTTCTAAAGCAAACTATTTTTACATTTGTGTGCTGTCATCTGTTAAAGAGTGCCGAAAAAATTTGACACCGATTCATAAATTTGCTTTGTTGAAACTGCATCGAGTTCTCACGGTTGACGAGACCTGGATTCATAATTACACATCAGAATCCAAATTATTTGCTCAAAGGAGGGCAAAAACTGTTTCATGGGAAGGAAAAATTATCATATTGAGGATTACAAGGGCGTCATAATGAGGGACTACTTTGAAGAGGAAACGATCGCTGTATATACTTACGAAAATTTCTGGGAATATGCAAGTGAAAATCATGTTAAACATGAAGATTTTAGTTTAGTTTATTTTTTATTAACGTGGCACTAGAAGCAACACGAGGGCTATTGGCGACGGACCTCATAATTTTGAACCACGGTCAAGTGACGAGGACGACACCTGAGCTGGTACCCCCCTCTCCTAACATCCACATCACACCAACGGGAGGACTTTGGGCCCCGACAGATTGAAAGTTCATCAACCCCGGCTACCCGGCGGGTCTTTGGCGGCTAAGGATCGAACCCGCGACTGAACGAAAACCGCCGGCCACGAATCCGAAACCATGACCACTAGGCTACCGCGGCCACTCAACGTGAAGAATAACAACAAATGAAGCTTTATTTGCAAATCTTTGGGATAACACACAGACAGCCTGGAGCAGAGAGCTTGGAGAATAACAATAGGAAACACATTGCGTGTACTGAATAGCAACATAAATACTGAAACATATACAACAATTTTGCAGATCAACAATACAAACATATACAAAACACAGCACTTGTAATAATGTTTCAGCTCACCATCTTACTAATTCGGACATACCTCCATATTATTACGGTACACTCGAAAGGCAGACTCCATAAGCTAACTGATTCGGGATTTTGACACATTTATGCTTGTTCTGGCAAGGCGTGACAGAAAATTCAGAAAAAGTCTGTAACTTTCTTTCCCACGAAGACATTGACTCGATCCCAGCACCTTCAGAAACTTTCCATCTGTCGCCAAAGTCACCAAGTTACTCGTTAAGTCGCCAAATCCGTCGCCAAGGTTAGGGAGTCATTATTTAAACTTCCCTTGGCTGAATCATGACATCTCTGTGAGTGTTTCTTTTCCTTCACAAGAGCATGGAAGCACCATTTCATGTTCGTAACAATATACTTAAAAGAGTTATCCTATTCCCATTCCTAACAAGAATACTTTCTGAAACTCTCTTGTATTCATTATGAACCATTTTGTGGAAGTCTGAAAATGTGTCATGTACAATAATTATGATAAATATTTTAAAAAAATTCTTCAGTAAGTTCGAAAGGAAAGTGCTTGTATTGAATGAAATTTTATATGAATAACATGACATGGAAATCTTCAAGTATACAAAAAGGCCAAAAGGACAATTCCTTTTTAAAGAATAATTGGATGTGCATTTTTATATTGGATCATTGTTTTTAAATATATGTTAAGTTTTAATTGTTATTATAACAATCGTACCTAATGGACATTTTGTATTGTAACTTTACTTAACCTACAGTAATAAATTTAAATCATTTACTTAATAAATTTCTGCGCGTTAACTATTTCACAAATTCACTTGTCTTATTAATCTTATTGCTATATCATAATATTTGTAGTCTACTGTATGGTATATCTTTACGAGCGGTTATCGTAAAGTTTTAATTATTACTAAAAATTACCGATATATGTGGATAATATTTATTCTGCATACCTTATGTATATAATGTTGTAAATCACTCTAATTAATGGCGCAATGTTTTTTAGTTTCAGAAAGCCATTGATTGAAGTATGCCATAGAACGGAGAAGGTAGAGTTCTATGCAATAACGAACTTCTAAGGGTCAACAAACGTTGAGAGAAATGTGTAACTCTGGATGTTGATTATGTAGAGAAGTCTTAAGAAAAATAAATAAAAATTAAGTTCCTATCTCGATTTCTGTGCGATTTTTCTTTAAATTATTATTTAGCAAAAATTAAAAGTTTGCGAAATAATAATTTAACTTAACCATACAGTGGGTTATTTAAATCTATGACACTTGACTCCAAACTTATCAACATTAACATTTGTAATTTACAACATTATATACATTAGGATCAATTAATACGCATAATAAATTTTATCCAGATATCTTGGTTATTTCTCAATAATGTTAACACATTACGGTACCCTCTCGTATAATAAAGCAACGTGCTATTAAAATTTCTTGAATTAGTATTCGTTGTTGTTTTCATATCCACAGATGTCTCACGTAGAAATAAGACATACAAATTTGTCAAAGAATTTTGTGAGCTCCTTAGAGAAGAAATATTATTTTGTATTCTAAATAATTGTTGAGTTTCTTAATCTGATTGTAATGTGCATGATTAAATTTTAAAGTAAAACTTGTATTTTATATTTAAGGAAAAAGTCTCCAATATTGCTGAATTTTTTTTCATAAAAAGTTTCCAAATATTTTTTTAACTAAAGCTACATCAAAAATATTTCTATAGGAGATTTTGTCTCTCAATGTATTATGGATGTTAAAAAGAAATAAGTAGTTCAGAATGACATTTCTCTTTTTTTTACTCTTCCTTTAGCTCTAAAAGTGTTCTCTCTCTTTCAGTATTTTTATTCACCATATATCGAGTCTGATACATGTTAAATATGTCGAAACTCAAAGTCCAACCCGTGGCGTGATGTGCAAGTTTAAAGTATCAGCTGGAACATCATCTTGTCGCTTGAACGATGTTAAAAATTAGAGTTTCGTCGCCAGTAGGCCAAGTGTTGCTTCTATATGTGAAATTGATAAACAATGAGTTAATTTCTCTCAATATTCCATCTAATATACAAGCAAAACTTAATTGACAAAAATCTAATTACTGGATTCAATTTATATAATTCAAAAAAATAATTTTAATGAAGAGCAATTTAAATGAACACACTATGTATAACTAGGTTTAATTGCTTTTTTCACCTAAAATCTTTAACCCAAAAAATCCTATTTCTCTGTTGGAATAAAATATTTAAATATTCGAGTTACTTTTAAACTTTGAAAAAATTAAACAGTTTTTTTTAAATAAGGTTATTTAACATTTACTTCTATTGTTAAACTCACGCAAACATTATCGCTTCTATTATATACTTAGGTAATAAATTTTAAATACTCGTAGTTTAAATATTCTTCAGATTATTAAAAATTCATTTTTATAACTGTCAATCGGATATAAAAACCTTAAAAACAATTTGCTTTTCATACCATATTTAATTTTTTAACATTTTTCATATTGTATTTTGTAACAATAATTGTATTTTTTTTTCTCCTTTGTTTTTTCTGTGTTTTTAAAATAAAATACTGAAATATTTTCAACAAATGTGTCGAACAGCACAGTCTCCTTTTGCTCTTGCATCATAAATTCAACAATCACTCATTCACTCACTGGATATAAAAACTACTACTTTAACTTTTTTTCTTATTTTATTTAGCATAAGCTTCGTATTTCTTTCCTTATTTTGATTAGATATTAGCTTCGATTGGCTATATTATTCATCTCGTTTAATAAAAAAGAAGATATGAAGCATATCAATTTTTAAAATTATTTCATTTTAATAAAAAAAAAAGAAGTAAAATTTATATAAAAAACAAATAGATTTTTTTGCTCAATTTATTTGTAAAAACTTTAGCACCTTAAAAAGAATACAGTTTGCATGAACTGCATTTTATCGTGACTAATCTGCGTGAGATATTTTTTTTCTAAAAGGATTATTAATATTCTTTTTTAACATTTGAATTATTTTGAAATCAGTAAACTAACCATAATATTTTTTTAAAAAAAATTTAATATTATTTCTATCACAAAAAAAAAAAAAAAAAATTAGCAAAGTATAAAAAAAAACAATTAAAAAAAAATATAATTAATTCAACTTACAAACATTTTCATTCGAAGTAATTGAAAAATAATGCCACAACAGCCATAATTTTTCAATCTGTAACTTGATTTTCACAAATCTTATTGTAACTAAAATTTACGGTTTTCTTTCGACTCAATCCACGTTACTGTCTTTTCAGTTACGCCTATGAGGGACTATTCGGGTTAACCCTTCCGAGATAAATCTCGGTGATTGTTGTCTACACAAAGTCTTAATAGCAGCTTTCAGCTCGTTGTCAGCTCCATAATGATGTCTCTCAAGGTGCTCGTTACCCTTTGAGAAGAGATGAAAGTCACAAAATGCAAGGTCAAAGTGCTCAGCTGTTTCAACTTCGTTTCCTTGCGATCGTCATATTCTTTAGTTCCCAGTATGCTAGCGACCCTCGAGAACAAAGAAAATGAAAGTAGATCTTAGTTGCAAGAAAAATTTTGAAAATAGGATAAGAAATTAAAATTTATGGCCAGGAATGCGTTATATTTCAGTAACTTAGTATACTCATATTCTTCAGTTCTTAATTCAATCTCATGATCGTAGAAAAATAAATATTATTTTTTAAAAAATCTAAATTGGCTTTGATTATTTCCTTTTAATATCTGTTGACGTTTTCTTTCCATCTTAAGTTCTCGAAAAAGTAGAACGATTCAAAATGAATATTAATCAGCTTAAAGTAAATGTATTTCCGAGTCCCGGGCTCTACAGACGCAATTATTATCAAAAATAGAAAATATCTTCTTCAAATTACCAATGTATTTTTATTTTCATCAGCAAAATATTCCAAAGTTCAAAAACGTCGCCAATGTTAACAACCAAAAGTATAAAAACAGACGATCTTGCCATAAAAATCAATTACTTAATTAAATATTTGAATAAGAGCAAACGATAAATTATTAAAGTTGACTATAAGATTCTGTTCGGATATTAAATTAAAGACAGTCAGTAAAATATTAAATTAAATATGTCTTAGCAATGGAAATATAGAAATAACAAATTAATTGTAATTATTTTTACAATCATAATGTATTGTATCGTCAGTCTTTTGAATCTAACACGACGATATCATTTATTTTAAGTTCAAACTTCTTTGTTGACGCCATTTTCTCAAAATAACAACATCTTAGCGCATATTAATAACTGATGCACGAATGATATCAATTTATGCACATCGTCTTTACAACATCAACGAGATTTAAAAATGATGAGTTAAGAAATAAATAGCCTTTTATTTTGTTTTCTTAATTATTTCATTCTAATTTATTTGCAATATAAACACTGGCTTAATATTCACCAAAATATTTTAAGAAATGTAATCCTCTTTGATGAAAAATGTATTACCTTTGTCATGAATTTAGCACACTCATTTCTGTTTATTTTTATCTTGTACATAGCTAAGTGACCTCATGCATGTGCTAAAAATGCATTAGTTACTCCTGATTAAATAATCTGTGATGGAAATCTCGGAAGAATAATTTTTCGGTATAAAAGAGAAAGTAGTAAATGTATCGAAATAGAGTTTCACAACTATGTAGGAGGTATAAGTTGCGTAATATCTTATGTGTGTTGAAGGTCGATAATAATCAAAACAATGCGATTTTCAGAATTATCAATTTCCGTGGATAAGACGATAATTTTCAAATTTAATTTATTTTCAAAATACACTCATTCTTAGAACTACAGTGGTGTTTAGAATGAGTATAATTCCCCTCAATATAAAAACTATTTGTGTAAAGTGATAAGAGCAAATTTACACGTTTCGCATGTGAAAAGGCCCCGGCCTGACACATAGATGACCGTACTAGAATTAAATCCATATGTGTTTTAGTTAGCCCTAACCCTCAAAAGATGCGTGTATAAATTTGACAGCTGTCGGATCATAAGTTTGTGAATTATAGCATTTTGAATGAAGCAACTTTGTTATTGTGAAAAAAATAGATAAAAAGGAATTTCGCGTGTTGATAAAATATTGCTTTTTGAAGGGAAAGAATACAGTTTAAGCAAAAACTTGGCTTGATGCCGAGTTTCCGGACACTGCCCCAGGAAAAATCAACCATCAAGGATTGGTATGCTAAGTTTAGACGTGGTGAAATGAACACCGAAGATGGTGGACGCCCAAAAGAGGTTGTTACCGAAGAAAACATTAAAAAAATCCACAAAATGATTTTGAATGACCGTAAATTGAAATTCATTGAAATAGCAGACACTCTAAATATATCAACTGAACGTGTACATCATATCATTCACGAATATTTGGTATGAGAAAGCTCTGTGCAAAGTGAGTGCCGCGCGAACTCACTTTTGACCAAAATCAACGACGAGTTGATGATTCGGAGCAGAGTTTGAAGCGTAATAAACCCGAGTTTTTGCATCGATATGTGACAATGGATGAAACATGGCTCCATAATTTCACTCCGAAGTCCAATCGACAGTCATCCGAGTGGACTGCACACGATGAACCCGCTCCAAAGCGTGGGAAAACGCAACAGTCGGCTG
Source organism: Nephila pilipes (assembly GCA_019974015.1). NCBI lineage: Eukaryota > Metazoa > Arthropoda > Arachnida > Araneae > Nephilidae > Nephila > Nephila pilipes. Next base: position 60,666 of record BMAW01089780.1, read on the forward strand.
GCAAGGTTATGGCGTCTGTGTTTTCGGATGCCAATGGAATAATTTATATTGACTACCTTGAAAAAGAAAGGACCATCAACTGCAACTATTACATAGCGTTATTGAACCGTTTGAAGGACGAAATCGCCGAAAAACGGCCGCATTTCAGTGAAAACGATGGCAAAAATCCATGAATTGGGCTTCGAATTGCTTCTTCATCCACCGTATTCTCCAGATCTGGCCCCCAGCGACTATTTCCTGTTCTCAGATCTCAAAAGAATGCTCGCTGGGAAGAAATTTTCGTCGAATGAAGAGGTGATCGCCGAAACTGAGGCCTATTTTGAAGCAAAGGACAAATCGTAGTACAAAAATGGTATCGAAAAGTTGGAGGGTTGCTATAATCAGTGTATCACCCTTGAAGGGAATTATGTTGAATAAAAAAAACTAATTTTGCCAAAAAATGTGTTTTACTATGGTAGGCCGGGGACTTTTCAATTGACATGTTAAAAGGTTCTTCCTCAAACGTATTAATCCACCCACTTTTTTTGATCGAAGAAATCAAATTTGTTATTCCTCCGTTTCGCGACATAGGTCCTGGACCAAAGAGTTACAATAAAGGACCAATCAAGAAATAGACAGCCAATTAAATTTTAAATGAATTTTTTCCAGGATTTAGAAAGATCAAAAATAAATTTCTCGTATTCAGAATGTTGATCATTAACTTAATCGCACTCCAAACTATTATAATAATCGATGTTTTTATTTACATTAATAAAACAGCAAAAATGGATACGGGTAGGAAGTAAACACATGTAAACTGGATTCCAGTTAAAAATTAATTCTTAGAATATCATCTCCACCTTCTCTGACCAATATCATGTGCTCTTCAAAGCTGATACTCCCTCTTTTATCGCCGATCACTCCAATGTCTCCATTTTCACTATGTGACAATTACCTATTCACTACACTTCTAATATAGTAATGCTAATTTACATAAGTCACGTTTTTTTCACAAGGCGAGGTTCTCAATTCAAATAACATAATAAAATAGCCCAAAAGGCTAGTCGAAGAGGGAAAAACCTGAACACCACCATGAAATTGAGATTCTAAAATTGATGGGGTAATCAGAGCTTCTACAATATAACAGGATTGGCAATATGATATAAGAATATTAGTTAACAAAAACCTAACAAAAAGAGATAAGATTACGAAATTACAATTAAATTAATTTAATGCTAAGCCTTTTACTATAGAGGAGCTCGTACTCATGCACTAGTCGGTGATATAAAAATAATGATTTTACACGTTTTAAGTATAATGTTGAACTGTGCGATAGGTAATTATTAAGAATAAAGCATTGATTGATCATAACCTTTTCAGAAATATTTTAAAGGATTTTTATTCTATCTTTATGCGGGAATTTCTAGTTTCTAGAATTTATTTCACTTAAGCTGAATCAGATAAACTTTTTTAAACGACTTTAATTCTAGATATGTTCAATGATTAAGAGAAATTTCTTAATACCTTGTTAATATTTATATAAAATTCTTTCCATATGTTAATTGCGTCACTTTTATCTAAGTCCTTGACATCAAAGCTTGCATACATTTCACACCATCAGATCTCTTTACAAGATCTTGATAGTATTGACCTAAACTTAATAAAAAAAATCTTTAAAAAGTGTTGGAAGTGTCTTATCTAAACAGATAAATGTAATTTTAATTTTAGAAAGATTGTCACATACATGTGAAGAAATTTATACGAACTAATTATCACTTTTCTTCGGACATACAATTCAAGATATCACCAAAAATATTTTCGAATAATGACAATAAACTGTGTTGTTCGTGACACGCAAATCTTGAAAAAAAAAAAAATCTCTATCGTTCAAATTCCCGACTTAAAAAATTACTTAAAGCTTAAAAATGGCAGTAAGGTCCTGTTAACCGGTCATTTTGATTACGTGGACGTAGTGTAAATTCTATGGAATTTCGACAACCGTTCTTAAATCTTTACTATTCGATCTATTTGAATGCAATAAAGTGTAACTAAAAGAGCAAAAAATAATGAAGGCTTCTGTGGAATTGTTTTATTCCTCCAATTTTCAAAAATATTTTTACCTCCATTTTGATGATTCGTTTGTGAGTTTTTCGGTCTTAAAGAATTGTTAAATTTTTTTTAAAAAAAAAATTGTAGGAAAATAGTAATTCCGCAGAAACCATCTTTATTTTTTTTCTCTTTCAGATGCAGTTTATTGAATTCGAATAGATCGAATAGTAAAGATTTGAAAACGGTAGTCAAAATTCTATAGGATTAAAATAAATTCCTCGAAATCAAAATGACCGGTAAATGAGCCTTAAGAGAAGAAAACGTTTGACAAACAAAAATATTTAAAAAATGGAGGCCAAGATCAAAATATATGTACATGTTAGCAATGTCTTCGATTATTAAATTAATAAAAAAGTATATAATTACTTTCGATAGATGGCGCCCCTAGTAAAGAGGTAAATATTCTCTTTCCCCCTCCAAGAACGCACATAACAAAGCACATTTCCATCAATCAATATTCCGGCCGAAAGAAGAATTGGATTCAAATCTCTTGCGCTTTTTTTTCTTACTTCGGCAGTTGCAAAACTTATTTTATCTGCTCAACTTTGGAGAAAGAAAAAAAAAAAAAAAAAGAAAAAAATAAAAAAAAAAAGGAAAACCCACCGGGCTACCGGTTTTTTTATAGATCCGAGACAGCGTTACCATAGTCCTGGGAAAGAAACGCAATTCTATCTTTAGACAAAAAATAGAATTTCTCTGAGATAAAGGAACAAGGAGGCTTATTTTGCGATACTTTGAAAAGAGAAATTTCGGGAACTGAGTGTTCCGGATGCCGGTGGATGGGTTGTTTCGGTCCCGCATTTCTTTCTTCTATGGGGTAAAGTATGTAATAGATGATAGAGGCTAGTTTTATTCAACCGGAACATGATCGTGCGTATTTGTCTCTTCCATTTCTTTTTCTCGGGAAGTTTTCATCCTCAGACGGAGGTTTTCTTTCCATGCGTATTTCTTTCGGTTCCTGCAATTTAATGCACATACGTATACTCAGTAAATGTCTATCTGGATCGTTTTTATAATTTCCTTAAGGAATATAAGCATTAATAAACCTTTATTAATCCTTAAATCTGAAAATGTTTTGTATAAAATATATCAACAGATCGAGAGAATGTAGTTAAATTTCTAGTCTGAAATTTAAGTATTTTATAATATTAGAAATCATGCGTATGTGAAAATGCTCATAGAATGTATATGATTGTTTATTAACATCACACTGATCAGAAATATTATGGCTATTGACGATGGACCCCGTTTTCTTAAACTTCTGTCAGTGATGAAGACGAATCCCAAGCCTGTGCCTCCATTACCAAACTTCCATACCACGCAACAGAAGTACTTGGGACCTCGATCAGATTTATTGTACAACCCCATTATACGAAGGGTCTTTATTGGCATCAGAGCTCGAGCTCACGACTCGACGAAAATGATGCCGGATGCGAGTCCGTGACCATGGCCACTAAGCTACAGGGGGCACTTAAGGGATTGAAAAATCTTACAGAAATCGTAAACATAATTTATTTGATAAAACTATTTAATAATACTCTTCAATACTCGAGACTTGTTATAATAATATATAACACACACAAAAAAATAGAGGGAGTGTGATAAATTTGTTACAAAACTAGTATAACTTGAAGCGACCACACTTAGCAATTTCGTTAGAGGTTCCTCTTACATCCGAACAAGGTCCTCATTAAAGACATCTGAGAAAGGGCCAACAGCATTTCCGTTTCTCATGAACTTTGACCTTATAGAGTCCGATTCTCCTGGGAACCGAGAACACCCCCCACAGCAAGTGTCCAGTTTAGTAGGTGCTAATTCCCGTCCAGGTTATATTGCTCAGGACCAATAACTAGTTTACTACTTTCAGTTATCCAACCAAAACAAAGGATAATATCCCGTGATTTCAGAAGAGGGGTGATCATTTTCAATCAGCCTAAAATTTCCGAAGAGGAGGGACAATCATAGCGCTATTAAACGTGCGACTAGAACGTCGTGTCTGAGGACATTGCTAGGGTGCGACGTGCACCCAAAATGTTATATTCCAATTGCAATTGTAAGAGCGACAAGCACTTTACCTTGCCAATATCAACCAGAGTATTTTGAATTTAATTGTAATAAAAATTGTGCAAATAGGTATCTAAGTATCACATCTGTATTTCAACTTAACGTAACCAGCCATGTAGCCAAAAAAAAAAAAAAAAAAAAAAAAAAAACTAATTACAGAGCTAGGTCGTGGTTGCCTAGTTGTCAGTTTAGTGGTGAGTTCCGTCCCAAATGCCACTAATGATCCCCCATTTATTGTGGCTGGTGCACATTAAATCTGTTCGGGGTTCCAAGTCCTCCTGTTGATGAAGTTTGAAAGTTTGGAGATGAAAGTGCCAGCTCAGGTATCGCCCTCATCATTTGACAGTGACTCAAAACTACATGGTCAGTCATCAATATCTCTCGTGCGAAGTTGATAAACAATAAATTATTACAAAACTCATATAATGCCTAATAGTATAAATCACCAAAAAATATTGATGACCTAGGTGTAAGAAATGAAAATAAAAAAAGATGTACTGAAGTTTTGTAATCTTCAACTACTGAATTAATTTTTATATTCATTCATAGAGATGTTCAAAACACTTCCCAAAATATGCCGATGGATTCCCATGACATATTGAACTAAACATTCGAGTTTATTTGCGTCTTCCAAAAATACCCTTTCAATCGGAAAACTAACGCTTTATAATTATGGAATGGTTTTTCAGGGTATTTCATGTTTTTCTTTACATGCCTATTTATACAGAATATAAGCCCTATTGTATAAACCTCCAATTCCCGAAAGACCATTTTCTGATTTGTATGGTCTATAAACATACGTAAGTAACCATTTTATTTTATAAAATTGATTAATTTATGTCTCTCTCTTTATAAGAGAAAACTGAAATGTGTCTGTAACGAAGCCTTCCAATTTCTATATCATTAATTCATGTTTACCGCAGCATAGTCTTTCGAAATTTAATTTCCTCTATATATAATTCTAATTATAACGCCGAAGTGCAAGTAAAGGGCAATTGGGATACATTTATAACAATGTTAAGAAAAACATAAAATGCTTTATACAACAAATATATAAGGACTCACGATCTTTTATACTTTATGTCTTTCTTTCCAAGAGCATCTGTTGATAAAATATGAAACAACTGGTTCAAAGAAATGTAGTATATCTGGTATGACTTTAAGGAATATGGTTTCTGAAGCATGTAAAGTCATAATTCAAGTATTTCCATCACGTGCAAGGAAACTTTAAAATTTCGACACACACACACACACACACACACACACACACACACACACACACACAAATGTGTGTGTATGTACAATATAAAAAACAAATAGATGTTCCGAAAGATCCAAAAAATGATTGCCTTTAAATTCATTACAGGGAAAGTTTCTTCCTCTTCTGATTCAACCACGAAGGCGAAAAGACCATGAAGGAGTAGCTGAAAAATCTCATGATGTAGCCTTTCTCTCTTCTTCATTGAACGTGAAATAAACAGACTTTACTCGGAGAAATAGTATTTATTTTTAAGCCATGACTGTAACTAAAAATAGTTTCTAAAACAATAAACAAACACTCTCCCTCTCTCTCT
>BMAW01089783.1:0-19793 GCA_019974015.1 Nephila pilipes
CGTTTTATTTCGATAAATAAGAATGAATTAACCTGTTATAATGGGGGGATTTATTCGAATTTCCATCCCCATTCGCACATAAGGTAAGAAATAATAAATATGTATTTGAGTTCTTATGAGTTTTTTAAATCTCTATTGAAGAGCTTAAATTTTTTTGACAAAAGATTAATATATATAAAACAGATCACACACACACTGAAGATTTTAAATTAAGATTTAAATTGAGTTAGAAACTTTGCTGAAGCGGCCTACTTGGAATCGCTATTTGTATCTTCTCCAAAAAATAACGTCATCTGAGATTATTGCCGTAGAATATGTATACTTAGCTTTCTGGCAAGTTATTAAAGGACTTAGTAGATGTTTTACGTGATAAATGGACACTGGACGTCATCCAACGAAAGTAGAAGCAAGAAGTAGATTTTCTTCCCCCCCCTTTTTTTTTGTTGCTTTTATCGAAACAGAGCATTACTGAGAGCGTTAATTGATGAAACGCATAAGTAAAATTTGGAAAGGAATTCAAGATTATATGTATCGAAACATATTTAAGGCGTTTTTATTATAGTGTATTTGTAATTAAGACTAACGGCAGACAATATTGTGGAAGAGAAACAGAACATACAAGTGAATGATTAGTGAATTAGCAAGACGATTTTAATTAATTTTTGTTAATTGTGTTACGAAAGCAAATCACTTTTGTTTGGTTTTGTGAACTTTTAAACAAGGCCTCAAGGACAAGCGTCCCGTTGCAACAAGGAAGATACATGAAATTTTACAAATAATGCAGATATGTTGATCAAGAGAGTAAACTCAGAATATATTTAAAATGGTTATGTTAAAAGCATAATATAATCGTTACTGCAACCACGACAAATACAGTTTTCTAAATATTATTTAACTGTTTTTTATTTCCAGTTTTTTATTTTGGGGTTATATTATCGACATATCGAATTAATTTACAAACTTCATTTGAAGATACTTTTTAATATGAATTTGAGATAATTTCTTCTGCTTAATTTAAATTATTGCTTTTAAAAATATTAAAAATTATATTTATAGCTGATACAGTATACGCCAAAATTGGCCCAATTTCTTTTTTCTTAAGAGATGAAACATTTATATCTAAGTTCATGAATACCAATTGTCATATTAGGCGGCCTACATGATGCACACACACATTAAGTTGAGAAAAAAAATATGATTGGAAACTGAATAACAATTCACCCTATAAATGATTTTTGTGCGTAAAATCATATGTTTCATTACATATAAACGTTATCTCCAGTGTATAAAGCCGGTCTGTAAAAGGCATTTTGTAAAGGGACGAGTGTAAGATGTCACTTACACCCCACCCCTTCAGATCAGAAACAGACTCCGAGAGGAGTAGATCAGACTCAGAAGAGAGTCTCAGTATGTAAGTGATCGAGTAGGGATCTTGAGTAGGGATCACACAGTAATGCGATCAGAATATTACTTAATAAATTACTGTTATCGTTGATTAAAAAACCCCAGCCTTGTTCCTCGTTTAAGATAATCGTCAAGAAATTCGCGGAGGCGACCAGATATGCTAACAGTAAATTGCATAGATCACCAATGTAACAGGATTTAAAGGAATAAAAAAACGTTGAAAATGTGTTAACCCGACTGGATTTGAAAGAATGGAAAAAAAAAAAAAAAAAAAAAACCGTTGTTGTTAGTTCAAAAGTTATTACTGAGTAAAGTAAAGCGAGTGCATCTACAATAAATCAGAAGTGGAATAAGTTTAAAAGTTAAAAAGATAACAGTTTACATAAATTAGCTTGGGGAATTTTTTGAGTTACATTCTGGCATTTTAAAAATCATTATCGTTTGGTTTTTTTTTAATACTTCTTGATGTTAATGTTAACATAAATATTTTTTTTCGATTAATTAAAACTCAGATAATCTTAATCAAACTTTTCAATGTTTTTTTTTTTTATTATTTATCTAAAAATAGAAATAAAAAGGAATTTTTGAAGAAATCTGACTTGTTCTTCTAAAAAGTTCAGAAACGTGGAACTAGAAAGAGTGAAATTTCCTTTTCGAGAAAATTTTTTTTAAATCTTTATAGCTTGGTGGAAAAGAAAAATGATATATTACAAATGGCTAAAATAAATATTAAGGCAAAATGTATGAAATCGTAACAAATGTTAATTATCCATTACATAGAATATTCTTTGAACAAGAAAAGTATATAGTTTGGAAACCTCTGAAAAGTCAAAATTTATTTATTAGATTAAAGAATTTACTTAGCTGCATAAGATTAATAGTGACTTCTTGCTTATTAAGAAAATTTTGAAAAGAACTGGGTCGCAATAAATACAGAAAGCCAGTGAACCATGATGAATTCAGAACAAAAATGAAATACAGAACATTTCATATAAGAAAATATATAAATATTAGTTTTTGCTTCGTAATTTTATGAACCCTCAACTTTGAGAAAAATATGCGAACTTAAGTTATTCGACGAGTGAGACAGGGTTTTTGATAACTGCGTTAAATAGCACTTAATATTTGTTGGCAGAGTATTTATTAGTTATCTTTCCTAAAGAAAAAATTTATTTTCTTCAAAAACAAAAGGTATTGCAACAAATTATCTTTTTAAAGAACGCACGCACACACACAAACACACACACACTCACGGAAGATAATATAGTTTCAAGTAATATAAAATGATAAAAGAGATATTTTTATGGATCCATGAAGTACTTTTATGCAAAAATTCATAAGATCTGAATATTTTTAGGAACTTAATTTATAACTATATTTTACGTAATGTTAGATTTGATAATAAGACACAGAATATTTACATTAATTTGGATAAGTTAAGAAAATTGTCTGAAAGCAAAATTTCCTTTGAATTTTATTAAAAATAAATAAGAACACAATAATACATTTATAAGGTTTAGTTTCTTTATGTTTTCAAATTTTGTTTTTCTTTCTATTCTGTTCCCCATTTTGCATTATTTTTTGTTTTAAATACTTTGCTTTTGTTTGCATTAGTACCCTTTCTTTATGATAGAGAGTATTACTATGTACTTCCTGCTTACGTTTGAGCTAAAAAATGTTCGCTTTGTAAGTGAAAGAATCGTGTGATGGTTGTTGTTATGTATGGTTTTTCTTGTAAGTTTTTTTAATTTCTTAAAATCTGGTTGATTTCTTTTTATATCGTTCATTTTCTGTTTTCATTTTGTACAGATTCAGTAAATCTCTTTGTTTGTTTGATTTCTTCTCATATATTCAAAAAGAAACAAGATGCAAATAGAACAAATAATGATCTATTTGGATCCTGTTTCTTTTTGGATTTATAGAGTTTTCATATTGATTTATAACATTTTTTAAGGATAAATTTGGTACCTGTGAAATATTGTTTAACCGGTTAATTTGTCAAAAACCAGGTTCAGAAATAATAAATGTAAAATTTCATTTTCTTTATGGTTTTTCCTTTCCTGGTTTCTGTTTCCTGAATTGACTTATAAGAGATTTTAACTTTACTTCCATACCATATATGTTTTATAAGTTAAGCATTATTTCAGGTATATTGATCTATTTCTTATTTGTTTTGTTTTGTAATTTTTCCTTTTCTTTTGTTCTAGATTTTATGCAAATAGAAAAGCTTTATTTTTTTTATACTTTTGTTAAGTTTAGAAAAATTGTTTATAAGCGTTTTTTGTGTAATTTTTAAAACTTTAAATTACACACACATTAGAATTACAAATTACACACACAGAATTAGTGATTAAATCTTCGCAATCAGTCATATTTTTATTAAAAAAAAAGTAAAACTGAAATACACTAGCCATAAAAAATAATACATTCAATTAGAAAAGATTAAATTCAAATCACATATATTTATAAAACAAAAACAATATAATACTTAAATACCTAATTATACATTGCTTAAAAACAAAGTAAGGGGAAAAGTTATAAAAAATATAATAAATATAAATAAAAATTAACTGATAAAAACATTTAATCAATGCTGAAGTAGACATTTCGTCAAAAGAAAAAAAAATTGTGAATTAAAAAACCATTAAATAAGGAAATATAAGTCAGAAATAAAAAAAAAAAACAGAATTGATATTTATATACAAAAATATAAATAAAATCTCCACAAAAACAATATTTATTTTTTAAAAAAATTAAAACAAAGGTAAAAAAAATTAAGCAGATTAAAATGTATTTAAAGCAAGAGGAAATTTAATTCTTTAAGAAAAACAAAAAGAAAAATATTCAATACTTTAAATTATTAATTTAAATTTAAATGGGTTTTCAGCTTGAAGATAAATATGATAGAATTTACTTACATTACTTTGAAATCTTAAGAGTATATTAACTAATTTAATGTTACGTATGATATAGTTATATTAAATATTTCTAAAAATGGTGCCTTACTCATAAGAAATCATAGCTGTCCCTTCTGCCGTAAATATTACTACATATCCCATGATCCCATTTTTAAATTGATATCTTTTTCAGTTTCATGAATATCTTTATTAGTTTATTTTATTTTAAAATAAGAACGATAAAAAGTAAACCAGGTTTAAATTCGGGGCAAATTTATTTTGAAAATCCTTATGTCATCAATGTATCTACATGATGTATGTTAATAATAAAATTCTGTTCATAGAAATGTAAATATATTGTAGAAACGTTATTGAGGGACTACCAGATAGTGCATACTCTCATATCATTCAAATTGTCAAGTAATGTGTCATTATGAAAAGATTTTATCGTTTAAAGAAAGTCATATTTTAAATCATTAAAATGTGCACAGTTAAAATCTCTTCTTTGCGGTATGATTTAAACTTGTTCATTTTATAAAAATAATATGATTTTAAAAAAACTAACTATATATATATCTCTATATATATATATATGTATATATATATATATATATATATATATATATATATATAATATATATATATATGTTATGTATATATATATATATTATATATTTTATATATTTTTTTATATGTAAATTTTAGAAATATTATTTGAATGGGTAAAGAAATAATACATTCAAATGCATGGTTGAGATGAACAGTCCTTTTTTTCTCGTTAAGGTTATTTAAAAATGTTGCTGAGAGGGAAGGGCAATAAAGTATACTATTTTTGAAGAAGGCAAGAGGAGCAGCTCCGCCTTCTCGATTACAGCAGAAGAGCAAGGAGATAATTTTACCTTGCAATTGATTTTATTATGGGATTTCTAATGATCTCATGGGTAACTCAAGTAGTAGGATGAAGGGATAATGAGATATCTGACATTATGTTTTGTTAAATGTAATATGATTTTCATTTCAAGCTAATATAGTTAGAAGTTAAATATTTTTTTCAAAAGTAATGGAACTATTAATATATAATAAGTTTAAATCAACAAGAACTTTAATTAAATCCTCAATATCTATCGAATTATCAGATCTTCGAAATCGTAGCAATATATTTAGTACATGTCTCTTTATAAAGTGTTTAGCAAATTCATAACTATTTTTAAAAATAGCTGTCTTGTCAAAACCATCAATAGTTTTTTGTAAAATGTTTTGTAATAATTTACCTGCTTTAATAATGTAATTATTGAAATCTTTAGAAGCAATTCTTAATTTGAAAGGGAATCGGAGAATTTTGGAAGTTAAATATATTTGAGAATATTTTAATATATTAATAGTATAGTCTACATTTTTATACAAAGCTTTAATTTTATTAAAACTTTCTCATCATTACCGGTCATTTTAATAAAAGAGAATTATTATTAAATATATATTTTATTCAAAGTAATTTGCAGTTTTTTGTGTACAATGCCATAATTTCCACACAGGGACTTTATCAACATTAGATATAATACGCTCATCCTGAAGGTTTCTTACTGAACTTTTTAAATCTCTAAAATTAGTACTTTATTTTATAAGAAAAATTCGTATCTTTAATCTATTCACTTAAACAGTATTCATATTCTTCAAAGGCTTCAATTGGTAAACTATATTTAATAGTGAAATCAATTAAAAAATTTATCAATACCTTCACTAGTTTTTTTCCTCCAAAGAATTTCTTCATATATATTTGTAGCTCAAATTTTAATGGTAGAAAAAATAATAGAAAAATCAACTGGAGAATAACAACAAAAGAAGCATGTATCGTTACTGGCTATGTATACAAATTGAAAAACCTATATATTATAAGAGAGAAGAGAGAGGTTGCACTGTTAAACGAAAAAGACATATTATTCTAAAATATCAGATCTCAGTGATTTGTACTACAACATGAATATTTTTGTTAATAGAGACTTAAGTGACAACAAAAACTTATATTTTGTGTGTCGTAAGTGGAGCTATGTCTAAAATTATGGAAAGTTATCAAAAATAAATCTGTGTGTGTTTCAATAAAAATGGAAACTTTAGGTAAAAGAGGAAAATGTCAAATAAGTATCAGAAAGCAATGGCGCAAAATATTCACCAAAAATATAAATATATGACAGAAAAAATAATGACAGATATTTAAACATTCGAAGAGGGGATCGCATTTCAAACAAAATAATTCATTAGAAGCTTCCCTGATTACATTTTATGATAATGTTGAAAAGCATAAAATTCTCACTTCTATTATTCACACTACAAAACGTTTACAGTCGTGAGAAGGGGATCAGAATTGGGATATTGATAACTGAAAAAATAAATTTGGTCTCTTGATGAGCAACCTTTCATTTTGTTTCGCACCACAGGAAGAGTTTATGTTTGATGACGACTCGCAGAAACACTCCATTCTGTGTTTTTGGTTCCAACTCTAAAGTATAGACAACGATCTTTGATAATGTGGTGTGCTATTTCTCAGTTTTCCTTAGGATTAATAGTCATCATGAATAATTTGGTAAAAGTCTAAATATATGAGAATATCTACGAATTCCAGGACCATATTCATCCATTGGTGCATAGAATCTTCTATAGTGGATGTCTCTTCCATCACGCGGGTAGTGCTACATTTCTAGAGTACAATGCATCACTAATTAGCTTAATGATCATGAGTATAAAGTGAAACAATTGCCTTGGTGCCCTCAGTCAACCCATTAACATTAACGAGCTTTTTTGGGAGATGTTTTACAGCTAGAATGACATAAAATTACCGCTGTCTTATCTTAGAGATCAATAAACATCCATTACAAGTCATATTCTTGCTGTCCATAATGCTCAAGATGGACCAATATTTTTTTTCCTGATATATATATATATATATATATATATATATATATATATATATATTGTTTCTGAGTTTGCTTGCGGCTCAAACTTCGGCAAGGGAAAGTATTAACAAAATGACTTAAATTAAATATAAAAATAATTCCAAAATTACTTTTATGCAAGTTTTAGTACTTCCTTTACAAATATACTGAAAATCTTATTGCCAATTTATTATATGGTTAATAATGCACATATACATAAAATTTTAATATATGTTTAATCATAAGTATATAATTTCTACATAGATAGGGATCTAAGTATAATTGTGTTCTACATTTGAAAGGAAGAATGTAAACCGATTAAAACAAAAAATTAAAAAAATGACTTAATTTTTCATAAATTAGTAACTTAAATGCTCATTAAAGTAGGTAAAATTTTCAATACAGATATTAAAGAACAAGAGTTGAAATAAATAAGTATGGTTATTTTCTTTATTAATTTTATTTTATAGCATTAAAGAGAAAAATGAAATAAGTGTAATAAAAAATGTATATAAATGTGATAGTAGCATTATCCATAAACATGTACTGTTTATGTTATTTATTTTCTACTAAGCATCATCATTAGAATACGCGTATATTTATAAAATATATATATAAAGAAGTTATTTATGATTTTGTTTAAATGACAGAAAGTGTGAATATACTGAAATTATTTTCCATTATCAAGGAAATGAAAACTTAGAAAATCTTTTCTAATACATAAAAGAGCCCTTTGTGGATTTTTTAGCATGGTTATTATGCGATATATTCATAAGCAAGCAATAAATTCATTAATTTAATTTCATTAATTTGTTTTTGCTTTAACAATAACAAATAATGTGGCTCTACAATTTGTCAAAGTAATGACTATCACGAAATTATTATTTTCATCAAAAAACATCATAAAACAAACTCAAACTTCGGCGAACGAATACGAATTTATAGCGAAACGAACGAAACATTAGAAACATTTAGAACGAAAAGCCTTATGCAATGATGGCCCGGAAATAAAATTCAAGAAATAATTCAGGAGTAGTTTCACGTTTTCCCCTTTAACAAACCCATACACAAATCAATCAACTATTGTGACTCAATCAGTTCCCATTCTCAACCGAAGTCTACATTCACAACAACATTAAGGGACAAACAACAACAAAGCATTTCTCAGTCGATGATAGGAGGATGGGAATTTGAACATTTCCTCCTCTGTAGATGTAGAGGATGAGAAAACTCCCCGTTACGGAGCGCAAGGAATCGATAGTCGCATCCACTGCGCATGCCCAATGGGAGCGAGATCACTCTGAGAGAAGAGCACCCATCGAGGCTTTGTTCAAGTTAACCTAATAGTTTGAAGGATATTGGTATTAAAATCAAGATAGTCAGTATTTATAGACAGTAGATTCTCTCATACACATATTTTAATCGAATTAAATATCGATTATTTTAATAATCGATTAGATATATAAAGAACAGCGCCATTGATAGATCATTTCGTAAGAAAGACTTACATTTTGATTGTTTAAAATAGCTTGATTGATTCATTAAGTATTGCAAGCTCCTGTTTAGATACATTACTTATATTTTTATTGATTTCTAAACCGCCTTTTTATAAATAAGGAACGCAAAACAATTTAGATATACCTTAAACATTTCTAGGTCCCTGAACAGATAGCTTTATATTCAACCGAATTTGAAATATTACCCCATTAATGAAAAATGTCTTAATGAGCTTGAGATACGCTTCATTCTACAAACCAATTAGTGTTTTTTTTATATTAAATAGTATGACATAAAATGAAGCTATTAGTTTACTTGAAAAATCATTTAAAAAAAGGATAGTGTTAATGATATAAAAGTTATGTTGATTGTACGTACAGCACGGAAAAATTATTTGCTGTTGAGAATGAAAGAAATAAAATTTAATTTTCAAAGTATTACCTAAATATTCAGAATTACAAAGTTCTACATATCATTTATCAACATTTTTAACAATTAAATGTAATTTTAAGAATGGAGGGTCAATAACAGAGAGTCAATGATAACTTGAAAAATGGAAAGTCAAAAATTGCTTTACTATCTGCTGATCAAAGCAAACTTTAAATACAAATATCCTGTTCTATTGCTTTAGATCAAGATAAAAGTGAGAAAAGAGAAATTAATCCTCATGCAGATATAGATCGACCAGGACGAATAGAGCTATGGCTCCTCTTCTTCAATAAATGATTGAATTCAATAACACGGAGAAATAGGCAATAAAAAGGTAGAAGGAAAGTGATCTTAACAGAGCAATAAGGTAACCCTCTGAATGATATATTATTCAATGCCAACCGAAAGTGAGATAGCAGTAAAGTTGGATATCACGTGACACACACACTCACATATATACACACAGAACTCTTCTTTGGTGGTCAATCTATATTATGATTGTATTCCAATAAATAAAATAACATGATAGGAATCCAAACCATTCAAACGTTTTTGTGACAGTTCCAAATACTATTGCAAACACTTTCACAACTGGAATTGTAAAATCAGTCGCTTTTTAATTTGTTTGAAATTTTTTCTGTTTCTCTTAACTGTTTTTAAAATTATTTAACAGTAAACTTTTATATAAATAGAAAGCATGCAACTTAAGATCGAATTTAGAATGTCATTTTTTAAAAATTTACCTGCGAGTGATTAACGGCAGAATTTTTAAACTTAAAATGAAAAATAATGGGCCATTGAAATTATTTCAGATTGTGATGCACTTTAAAACTTAAAAAAAAGACATTATTTTTTATTCATTTATGTTAGTATAAAATGTCCAGATTTCAAAATTGGAAAACAATAAATTATTTTTATTCTTTTTTTAGCTCTATTAGGATTAGTTACATGAAATAGAAACTTTTCATTCTTGAAAAAAAAAGGGTTGGATTGCTTTTGAAAAATATCAAGAACACTTGTTAAGCTTACACATAGATTACGAATTGATATCGAAGTTAGTAGGCTTTATTTTATTATTTATTTAAAATTAAACACAAAAAAAGTTTTTGACTTTCACAAATGTATCATAATTATGTTTTATTAAGCTTCTTTCTTATTAAGGTATAAGGAATTAAACAAATTGCACAACCTCTAATTGCAGTATGAAAAAAGAAATTTCAGAAACTTTTTAAAAGCAGATTTTTCAAAATAAGCCTGAATTGACAACGATGCATCCAATAAAGGAGGGGGGGGGAACAAAATAATCAATTCTAGCTGTATTGCATCTTTTTGTGATTAATGAAACATACAACCGAATCAAAATAATCTTTTCTAGTTCTATAAATCTGAATTATTGCAGCTCTAATTCGATTACTTTTTATCAAATTTTAATGACTATTGACTTACTGCATTTACATTTTTGTGCCTTAAGCTTCTCAACTATAATTAAAAATTTTTTACATCTTATGTAGTTAAAATATAAGCAATAACTGATTTCCAATAAATATGAAATGAAAATAAATAACATGAAAAGATGTAAAGTAGAATGATATATTATTTGTTTCCCTTCAATGTCTTACATTATTTATAAAAAGTTATTTTACAAAATGTCTTAGAACTCGTATTTAATATAATGCTTATATATATATATATATATATATATATATATATAATGTACTTTAATTTCATATAAATTTCACAAAAGAAATTATCATTATTTTAATACAATTTTTCTTCAACCTTTAATACATATGCTTAGTTGAATGCGTTTCTTTTAGTTTCTCATCCTACTTTTATGCCTTTTGAGGATTTGTAATATATTACTGAATTTTATCTAATACAAAACTGCATGAAACGTATATAAAAATGCTTTATATAATATAAATGGTATTATTTTGAATTAATAATTTTATTTAAAATATGTTTACATTATGCAATAAAGTTAACGGTCTAAAATCTACACCGAGACAAAGTATTTAGTTAGTTAAATGAAATTTGAAAACTTTTCAAAAACATATTCTAATCGAATGCGTTAATGGTATTTGAATAAAAAAGTATTATTTTAAATATACATTTTATATGAAGAATTATATAGAAAAGACATTTTATATAAATGTGCATAAGAGGAAAAAGTTAATTGAAATTTTTTCAAAGAAGTCTGAATTCTAAATTATATTCTTTTATTAATACAAGGGTTGAAAGACTGAAGTGCTTGAAAAAATAAAATATTTTTTTATTTCCCATCTTTTTCTTTTCTTTTTTGTTGCTTATAGAGGATCACAGAGATTGAAATAGCTACATAAGATGCCGGGAAAAGAATAAAATTCCTCAAGTTTTCCATTCCAGTGAAAGATCAATAATTTAAATTCAAGAGGAAATACCAACAACATTTCAATGTCATAGTACTTTTTATAGATAACACGATCAGGAACATATAGATCATTCGTATTACCAATTGGAGATACTCTGACATTAAAATATTGAGGAAATATATTAAAATATATGCATTGAATAATTAAAATATTGATATTAATAAATATGTTTTGAATTTGAATAATTAACTTTTCACTGTTTAAGGAAAAATCAATGAATTTTACTCGTTATTAGAAATCAAACGCGGATATTTTAATATCCAAGGTATTCTCGACAGGTAACAAAAAAAAAAAAAATAAATCAAAGGGATTGAAAATGAACAAGTTTTAACTGTTTCAAACCTTCCAGTATTTTTGTGTAATAAATCTAAAGATTCAGCATTAAAGGCAAACAATTTTAAAAAGTACATTTTTTTATATTCTTTATAACGATTAAAATTATTAAGATAAATAACTAACTCATCCTTATCATAATTTATTATTTCCAATCATTCGGAAAAGATTTTTCCCTTGGGACTCACTAATTCACTTCAAATTCGTTTAAGTGGATAGACTTCAGAAAAAATTCTTTTCCTACATATCTGAAAAATACGACATCACCGATAAAGAAGAAAGAGGCTAAAATTGAAGAAAAAAGTAGACGCAAAAAGCTTTCATTCGTCGAAGCGATAGAAGAAAACGAAGAAGAAAGATAGAGAGCAAAAGAGTCCCAGATGTATTGAGTTTCAATAAAAAGATTTTTTTTATAAGTTTTTTAGACTTTCGGTGCGTAAAAACCTTTTGAGAAATAAGGTCAAAGATACAAAAAATACGATCATATTTTTTTTGGCATACTTTTTACAAAAACAGATCAATGATGAAGCTTTAAGTTGGAGAAATGCCTTTTTCTTTAATCTTCTAGGAGTGGTGAAATGTTTTTGAAAACTTGACATTTAATTTTTGAAAGGACTATAGGGTATAAAAAGTTAATGAGAATATATTTATGGGATAATTTTTGCTAAATTTTCCTATAATTATTAAACTTGTACAACTATTTTCAAATCTCTAGCTAATTTTTCATTTTTAATATTATTTTTAATATGTTTATCAGAATATATGAAAAATAAGAACAGCCGGTATTTCATTTTGTTTATAGCAAATATCTTATATATACATAGTATATTTAATTTTGTTAAATTCATGAAGGAACTTTGATTACTATTTGAAATTTAATACAAATAAAATTAGAAATTAAAATAAAGAAATTGAAGATTTAAATTTTCAAAAGGAAAGGGAAAAATGCCTTTTCTTTTAATAAAATGCTGCTAGAATTTTGAAAAGTTAGCATTTCATATTTGGAATGAATCTGTGTCGTGAAAAGGAAAATGAATATAGATTTTTCAGATATAGATAGACTTCTGAATTCACTTTCTATATGTTTTTAAGACTTTCAAGAGTTTCAGTTCTAGTGTGTTATTTAGTATTTCCGAATATATGGAAAAAACCCTAATTTTTGATTATGAATTAAGAGTATTTTATTTTATTTCATACACACAAAATTTATTTAATGCCGTAAATTTTGTGATTGAGTTTTGATAACAATTTGAAACTGAAAATCAATAAAACGAAGCAATTAAAATAAAGAATTTGGAAGACTTAAAACTTTAAGAAAAAAGAGAAATATCTTTTAATATAATGCAATGTCGCGAGGTTTTTGAAAATTCGGAAAATATTCAGAAGTATTCTTTGATTCGAAATATAAAATATTAGAATAATGGGATTTGGTCCAGATAACTTATGTTAACTTTTCATATGATTTATGAGTTCTTAGGAATATCTTTAAATAATGTACTAACATTTTTAGTTCTAATATGGTATTTAGTATATTATTCCAATTTTATAAGAATTTTTAAGAAACAAAAATAGCGAGAACTGAAACTTTTCTTTTAAATACCTAAAAAATTTTCTTTAATCAAAACATAGAGCAATATTCAAAATAAAAAGTTGCAATTTAACTGTAAAAACAAAACTATGTGTTCTGAATGTAGAGTTTGATAAAATAATTTTAAACAATATATTCTATTTTCAAGCCTCTCACTTTTTAATTTTTTTCCCTTTCCTTATTACTATATTTTTAAAATTCCATATGTATGCGATAATGTAAAGATGCGTAAAAGTTTTTACGCATTTTTAATGTACGTTTACATTTTGAAGAATTTATTTTACGTTTGAAATTTATTATTCGCATACTTGAAATAATTTTACGTGAAAAGTTCAGTTAACAAAAATGAACAAGATGCATGTATAATTAAATTGATTTTAAGTTATGCTAAAATTTTATTTATTTTTGATCAAAAACATTACCAGCATTAATTAACCACTTTAAATTTATTTAAAAAACTCGAATATCTTTATTTTCGAAATGAATTGGTATTAAACATCTAGGTGAAGAAATAATAACTTTTTTTTGCTGATTTATAACTTTTATTAACTGAATAACTGAACTGTACCTTGAATTATAAAAATAAAAATGACTGTAACTGTGCGTTGAATTGCAATTATAAAAATGACTGAAACTGTGCGCTGAATTGCAATTATAAAAATGACTGAAACTGTGCCTTTAATTACAATTATAAGGATGACTGAAATTGTACCTTAATTATAATAATAAAAATGACTGAAACTGTGCCTTGAATTACAACAATGAAAATGATCGAAACTGCACCTAGAATTATAATAAATGATTTTTTGAACTTTCGTCATGGGTCTAAGACTAATTCAGAAAATCTCAAACTGTGTGCAGAGAACCAGTTTTGGATTCCAAGTAATATTGTCAAAGGAATAAAAAAAGAACGTTTATTCAAACTGAATTCTAAAGTTCCTATATAGTTAAGGATATTTGAAATACGTGTACTAACTCTTGTTTAATGTTTCGAAGCCTGTCATACCATAAGATAGTTAAACTGCAATATTATTTAATAAATCACATAAAAATATTTTTGATATTATTTTGTAAAATGCAGTTACGTTTAATACACATGATGGTAATGAATTAAAATTAAGGTAAATTACTTTTAGATGATCGCTATTAAAAAGCATTTAAAATAGTTCAAATTGTTTTGAGCCTTTTGCCACATTATTAATTGTTTAGATTTTTTTCTATTCTTAGATATTAATGGGAGCAAATGAGAAAATATAAAATATTTTATTCAAATATGCACTTATGATTAACACTTAACCTTAGTCTTTACACAAAAATTATACTAATAACTTACAAAATTGATATAGCTAATATTTTAATACTTATTTTACTACATTTACGCATAATATAGCCTTCGATTACAAATGGACTTAAAGGAAATTGAAGGCATCTATAATCCAATTTATTAATTGTATGTCAGATCTTTCCTGTTTTTAGTAATATACTTCTAAGAGGAAATGAGAAAATTTAAGACATTAAACAAAAAATTGACTTACAATTAATAATTTACCTTTGGCTTTACCGAAACTTGTGTAAAAATTTACAAGGCCGAGATAGTTGAGATTTTGAAAAATTATTTTACTACATTTATGCATATTGTAACCTTCTAACTAATATGAATGAACTCTAAAGAAACCAAGACATCCATCCATGCATTCTGGTTTATTCAAAGAAAATCAAGTATATGTGTTTGATTCTGTGAATTTGGGTTTTCGTTATGCGAATTGATAGGAAATGGAGTTCTATGAATCATATTTAATACTATAATACAAATTAAGGGGTATATATTTCCGTACTGACTTTAAAATAGACTTAAATTGTAGTTTAAATAATAAAGCAAACTACTGATTGAATTTTGTATACTAATAGCAATTGTTGGAGTTTATTCTAATGTTAAATTGTAAAAATTTTGTTCTTGTGTTTTGTTTGTACATATTAGTAAAGTTAAATTGCTCACAAATCTCAGATTTTACACCAGTTGTATGAAAATGATATTCCCCAATATGATAGAGTATTTCGAAATATTGTACATTGTTAGGTCTATATGTCATATATATATATATATATATATATAAATGTACAGAAAAATAGTGTATTATTATAATTGTTGTTTAAATATAACACCGTTATTTTTGAGTATGTTACTGAAATAATATTCATCTATATTATTTAACTTTTTTATCAAATTTAACTGTATAATATTTCCTAGTTTTTTCTTTTAAATGGCTTTATTAAATATAACACAAAATATTTCAGTTTTATTATTACTTTTTTTTTTTTTCTTATGTGTTTTAAAATTGTAATGTTTCATATCCTTTTTTCCTATGAATTATTCGAGCATGTGAGAATAATGAGTAATAATAATTTTAAGAATACCATTCTCTTTGTTGTTGGAAATGAAGTATGTGTATGAACTCTTTCTCATCAATTACTTTTGAGTTTTCGAAAAGACAAAATGTGGAATTTTTTTTACTAAATTTTTTTTTTATAATTTTTTAAAGTCCTTTTTTTTTGTTTAAGTTCAAAATTGCCTGACGGAGGATAAAATATTAAGAATAGTAACAATGTTTAATACTTTAAGATAATAAATATTTTTAAGTAATAAAAACGCATTTGTTTGAATTATTTATTGCAAAAGACAAGAGAGAAATGATTGAAGATTTCCCCCACAAAATATTGATAGATTTTTTTCTCTCCTTCTCACCAAAATATGGAAAACAAGACCGGAGAATTTCAAAATATTGCAAATAATATTTACGATAGAAAAATTATTTCCTTATATTTGAAACATTTCCTTGGATATTGTAAAATAATTACTAAGAAAATATAAGGATTATATTATGAGTAATATTTAAAACTTTCAAAATGCAAATAAATGAAATAACAGTAAAATTTTAAAAGAAGTATTGTGAACGTTAGCTTACCAATCTTGAAAATATTGAATGAAATGAAATAAATATTAAATGACATATTATGCAGCAAAAGAAAAAGATACATATATGAATTAATTGAAAATGTGAAAGTTATTGCCAAACTACACTAAGAAAACATTATTCTTAATTTTCAATAATATGTGTATTATTAAAAAGAGAGATTACAACTCTTAAATTTTTGATGTTCATGATTCATAAGATGCTCTTAAATGCTTTTCAATATTAACTATATAAAAAGGACGTTAAATGTAAATGACTTAAAGGACGTAATAAATTCATAATTTTTAAATAGATATAATGCATTATGAAAAATATAACTATTAAATTAAAAATAATCTCATATTAAATTGCTAATTCTTTTTTTCTGCATTGTTACATGATAAAAATACAAGTAAAATTTCCACATTGGGACGATTCGACAAAGAAAAAAACAATTATAATTCTCATTTCAATATTCAGGTTAATAAATATAAATTAAAAAAACAAGCTTTTTTGATTGTCAGTAATAATAAAGATACTGTTACAAATGGGCAATTCTCAAAATAAAAAAAAGAGGAAACAAACAAAACATTTTTCAAAAATAATACCTGATGTATTTAGTTGAAATGATGATCGGTTATAATTAAGACACAATGTTTGATATAAAAAACAGGAAAAAAAAGACAGAAATCAGAAAATATTAACTTTGGCCAAAAACAATACTACTAATTATAGATTTGTTAACATCTAAGCTAACTAGTGGAATAGAATTTAATTTTTCTTTTGTTCGAACTTATTCACTATGATATGTATTTTTTAAAATTATTTTTCTCATTTTTCAGATTCCTTCTTTGGATGAGAGAAAAGAACCTAGAGATGAGAACTCTAGTAAAGCGTAAAAACTGTTACAAACGTAGTAAGGAAACAGATTTAAGAGCCCATAGCACCTGAAGACAATAGCATGGAAAAAACAATTCAGATAACAGAACTATACCAAGGTCCTGCTGAAGGTAGTCGAATAAGAAAATTGCTTCGTCTTTTTTATTCTGAGCACCAAAGAAGACTCAAATCCTACAAAAGACCACTTAAAGGATATAGGACCTCTTCTAGTCTGAGTTACTGGAAACTATAATGGGGTCAGTAATCCTGTATTTTACCCAATGACGTCTATTACATTTGGGAATGCTTTTGCTACCTTGATCTATTTTTGGAATAAAAATATCTTAGTTGAAGTCTTATTCTTCGATCGTTTTCAACGAGTTCCTTATTCGTGTTTGATGAAACTAATGTACACTAATTCAGTTTTTGAATTTCAAAAAATCAAATGTTTTCGTGAATTTGAATGAGCTTCAGAAAAAAATATATACATGAATTCGTCTGGTTCGAAGAACGATTGTGGATTTAAAGTCATACTCGAGTAGCAAAAACCTTACACCATTTGGAAATGTATAGAAATTAAAATATATTAAGAATGTCAGAAATGTTTATTTCAGAAAGAGTAAAATAAAAATGTGAATTGGCATCTCTTTTTACTTTCATATTTAATTCAAAAATATTAAAAAATTCTCTCCACAATGAATAAATAATTGTTTTTTAAAAACTAGGCTTGTTAATAACATCAAGATTTTTAGTCAAAATGCCATAATTGAGATAAAACTAAACGATTTCTGTACTTAGATATAGTTAATTCCTTATAGATTGATTTGATTGATTGTTTATTTACGTCTCACTTAGAAGCAAAACGAAGGTTATTGTGACAAATATCATGGTACAATCCTCAGTCAAATGATGACGAGACGAAACCTGAGTTTGGAACTCTCCTCCAAACTTCCACACCATGTCAAAGGGAGGACTTGGGATTGATCAGATTTAACGTGACCTGTTATATGGAGGGTAATTAATTGGCATCAGTGCTTGAACTCACAACTCGGAAGAAACCTTCGTCCGCTTTCCGGAAGAAATTAAATCCGCCTGCGGGTTCTGAACTCGACAAATAATTTTACCGCTGTCTAGTTAATGTACCAAATACATAACATAATTTTTCTTAATTTAATATTTTCATTCCATTTACTGCATTTGCGAATACTTTTCAAAATGTCTCTATCACCGTAATTCTATTTTGAAGAATATTTTTTACTAAAATGTTTTTTTGAGACGGCAGTTCTTGAGATCAGATCTAAAAGGAATTTGTTCTCTGTGTTCACTTGCTAATAAAGTAATAAAAGTCTAACTTGAAGGATATATATCTTCAAGTTTAATTCTTTATATAGTTTTTGCATGAAATAATAAGCTAATTATATTTACATTAGATTTAAAAAGACATCATTTCATTTGATATGTATATAAAAAGAGTCTTTATCTGCTTTAAATTCTACTTTAATCTGTTTATTTTAAATTTTTATCATCTTTCCATTAATGTATTTTTGATATATGGTTATTACATTTATAAATTGAACTAAAATATTAGAAATTTTTAGCAATTTTACTTACTAAATTAATTATTTTTTGCTATATATATACACACATATATACTTTATTGTCGGCAGTAAATAATGAAACTGGCGCAACAACAGAAGAAAGTACATGCGCAAAATGCCAGCAATTGACAGTTGCTTAGCGTGAGCCTTCTTTTTTTTTAGTCCCAGTGCCTCTCGTTTCTATTAAGAAATCCGTATACCTGTAGCATTCGTTCGCATTAAAGTTATTTTTTTTTTTTATTCGCGAAAAAATGATAAAGTGACAGTAGTTAATTAAGTTTCCCATAAAACTTGGAAAAATCACTACTGAAACATAATTTGTTAAAAAAAAAAAAATGTATGGCAATGAATGCTTATAGCGTGCAAATGTTGTTGAGTGGTATGAGCGTTTTCAATAGCCGAAGACGTTGAAGGTGATTTTCGCCCGTGTCGCTCTCCCATGATAAAACGAATCACGATATAAAAAAAAAAATCAGAAATCTGGTTCGTGTGATCGTCGAATAAGTATTCGTGCATTGCTGAGACTGTGAATTGAAAAAAATTCATTGCAACAAATTCTTCCGCAAGACAATGCGCTGGCTCATTCCGCATTGTCTGTCAGAAAGGTTACAGCTAAATACAGCACCCCAGTGTTAGAACTTCCGCCTTATTCTTGAATCATGTAAAATACGCTTCTACCTGCTTCCTAATGCAAATCTGTATTAAAGGAACAAGATTTGAGTGATAAGAGGAGGTGTATATTAAAAGTTGATAATAAGTAAATATTTATGACATCAAGTAGAATGTTTTCAGGTCAGTCTCGTTATTTATTTAATAGTCACATCGATATTATATATATATATATATGGTATTTTATTTTTTAATTTATATAATGTGCTT
>BMAW01089791.1:0-19887 GCA_019974015.1 Nephila pilipes
GTCATTTAAACAATAACCACTCCTCGAAGCCAGGTTACAAAAATTCGTTTTCAACACGTAAGGCATGTTTCAATGAGAAAATCTTTTCTTTTTCGATGAAAATGCTCTAATATCGTACACCGACAACTTATAGTACTTACCACATCACTTACGTGGAAGCAGCTGCTCCTGGAGTTTGTTTTGTAGACAAAACACTCAATGGCTAAAATAAATCAACTCTATTTTACAATTTCTCATTAAGACAAGTTCACTTCAGAAAGGCTATCCTTACTGAGGTAAAAATTTATTTTCAATCACTAAGCAAAAATAACACAATCAAAAAAGAAAGTTCTTGGAAATAACTCCACTATCTGAAAATAAAGCGGCTAGCGTTCGAATCATCCGGAAAGACAACAGAGATATTTATTTATTGTTAATACAGGCTTCACAAATTTCAACGCTTACTACACAGGAGAATCATATTTTATACTCATATTAAAAAGCCAACAGAAATGACTAAACACAAAAGTATACATTTATCAAAAGAGTTTGACTCCACTTTCTGAACATTCACACAAAATCGATGCTTTTATATTTAGAACAAGAAATGATTTTCTAAGTAGATTCACACACTTTCGCCTACCGTTGCCACCAATATCTTAGGAAATCTAATTTGATACACTTATTGCGGAAGAGTTCACCTAAAAGCAACTAATAATTCATATTTCTTTCTTACTTATTCATATTAAAAATCAAATTCAAATGGTTACAGACATAATGAAAACACAGAAATAAGAAAACAAAATCAAAGTTTCTTGTAAAGGAAAGAATTATGGATTTTAAACACACAACTTGAATACTTTTCACATATCTACCATTATTGCAAAGTATCAAAATTTACATGCATTTTATTACACAATTTAATAAGCAACTTTATTGTTCCCAAACATCTTGTGCACTTTATTTTAAATAAAACTCAACAAACATAACTATGCAGCAACCAAGACATTTTTTTACACATAATGATAACTGTAATCGTTCATTAAAATTTCACACAGACACTTTAGCATTTTCAGTACAGCAAAGTAACACTTTCCTACAAAAAATTCTTGGTAATGATTCCTATCTGACAATAAGGGGGATTGTGTTCCAAAAAGGAAAAAAAAGAGTTTAAGAGGCAACACAAATACTATTTACTCAAATACTGTTAATGCAAACTACACTTACTAATTCACATTTTATTACACTTTTCATATTATAATAATACTACATAAAGGTTTAGAGACATAATAAAAAACATTTTTTGACAAAGTTTCTTAGAAGCGACTCCACTTTAAAATTTTGAAACGTACAATATCAATAAAAAATTTTATGTGGATACAGCCCATGAATGCTATTCACATAGATACCGTGAGAGTAACAATTTCATCGAATCTCCTCACGAATTACACAATTTTATTACATGTTTCAATTCAAATATTTCAATGCACTTTAATTGAATTTAAATATTTTTTAACCAATTGTTTAATCGGGATGTCACGTTACAATTTTTATCACCATTTCTGGGAAATGCATTCTAGTTTCATAATATCCATTCAGTTGGTTTAATTATTATTAAAACACATTTAAAATATATACGTCATTACCTATATATAAAACAAACCCTAAGTATGTAGCATTTTTTACACATCAAGTCTAGATAATGTTAATAATATTATAAACACAGAATACAGACCATATATAGTTTCGTACGATTAGTCCCACACACTTAAGCATTTTCAGTTCAGTTTCGCTTACAAATTGAAATACCATCGCATGAAACGCGATTCATGCAATGACACTGTAGTTTTATTATTAGGAATAATGCTAAAAATTTCTTCTAAAATCTTAATACACTCTGAAAAGCCATTTTTGCAAATCTATAACTTGTTTCTCTCATTCCAAAAATGTAAATTTTACACACACAGCAAAACGGTTTTATATGGAGAGTATGCGCACTGTGTACATATAACACATGGAAGAAACGAAGGTAAGGTTGTGAGCTGCAACGTAGATTCTTGAAAAAACAGAAATATTTTTTTGGATCCTAAACGTCTCACGCTTAAAAAAAAGTAATACAAAAAAAATTAAGTAATTTCCTAATTAGGTCAACAAAGAAAATTTTTATTTTAGTTACTTTTTATTAAATAATTACAATTCTTATAAAAATGTTTATACATATGACAGAATTGCAATATAAAGGGGCGAAAGAAATTTTTTCCAGTAAAATACACGCATGTTGATGACGGTATTTATTCCTAAATTTAAATACCCTGCTAAATAGTTTATACAAGAGAAATTTTTTTCTCCCGTATAAAATGAAAATTAATTACGTGAAAATCAAATAAAAAATTTTATGCTTCGACGAGATTCGATCCGAAGACATAAAGATTCTACACCGACACTCTACCAAATTTACCATTGCAAGACAAGTGATATAGTAGAAGCATTCGCTTGTTTATTAATTCCTCCGGTAAATTAAATGTTTGGAATGCAGTTTAGCCCAACCACCTTTGGCGGCAGGAATTATTTATCGATATTTTGCTAAATGTGGCTCCACCAGGGCCGCTACACGTACTTAACGTTCAGCCAAAAAAAAAAAAAAGTGCCAAGTTTTTCAATTTTTGAAATCGCGCCAAGTGGTTGGGCTGAACTGCATTTTCACCAATTTTAATTTAATTAATGAATTAATATTTAGAAAAACTGTATTAACATCAAGTGTCAAACACTACAAGTTTGAAAAAAATGTGTTTGAACTTGAGTGGATGAATATGAAGTATTTTATTAACGATTGAAAATTTGAACAAGATATATATATATATATATATATAAGGAGAGTGTAAGCTAATAGTAAGAATTTAAAAAATGAAATCATTTGTCCATTTTTAGAAGAAAATTTATGGGTAAAATTCTAATTTATAGAGCCTGCTTAACACATAGGTACTGTTTCTTTTTATTAGTTAAAAACTATGAAAAAGTGATTATTTCACAATGTAACACCGTAATTTAGCACTACCTTCCATATACTATTAAACGGTAGCCAGATGGCGCCACATGTTCTTTTTGGTTAGAAGCGCAAGCACGAGGATAATTCTTGGCAGAATGAAGTGATGTTCGTGAATCTGTGTCGTATGTATATTTTGTATCTCGTCTCGTCTTATAATTTTAATTTCTATCATTATTAACATTTGAAAAAATATATTGTGTTCAAAACTTTTATGAAAATATCGAGTAAAAATTGAGTTGATTAATTTGTCGTAACCAATGTTACATAGTGTATTTACAAATATTTTTAAGAAGAAAAGCCATATTCAAACGTATTTTGTTCAAAATCGATTTTTAATGCATTTCATAAATTAAGGAAAACATTAAAAATTAGAGGAGTACATGCAATATTTTAGTCGCGGTAGCCTAGTGGTAATAGTCGTGGACTGGCGGTCGATAGTTTTCCTCGAATCGTTGGGGAGGAAGGAGTCGTGGGAGTTAGGAGAGGAGGATGCCAGCTCAGGTGTCGTACTCGTCACTTGACCGAGGCTCAAAATTACGAAATCCGTCGCAATTGTCCTTAGGGTGAGCTCGGTCCATTTAAGTATTCTGCCAATAGCCTTCGTGTTGCTTCTAGTGCGACGTTAATAAAACAAAACTAGTTATCATTTTTAAAATAGGAATTATTTATTATTGGATTAGATATCAAATGAAATATAATAGTTATTGTCTTATTTTATTCCATATCTAATCCAATAAAATAATCATTTTTCATCAAGAAGTGGAACTTTAGGAAGACCTCTTGCCAAGCGATATGATAACTTTAAACCGTAAAATATTAAACGAAACTCAAAAATAAATCAATAAATATAATGTTTTATGTTTTCTGGATACCTATTGCGTTTCAGTATAAACAAAAATCATCGAGTGAAGAATATCAAATAGGAGAAGAAAAAAGCGGATACAACTAGGAAGAGATCTATTTACCATGTTTTCATTACGGATTCCAAACAAATAAGCCTCTGCATACCATGTCATGTCTTCCTGTTAAAGCGAACCGCGTTTTTTTGGTAAAGTGATAAGATATTTGCCGAATAGAACAGACTGCAGGTGTACATAACCATAATCATTGTGCGAAAAATATTCACAAGTGTCAATTCTTCTGATATCTATTAAATTAGAGGGAAACCAGAGCGGACATATGATGAATCCTTCAAAAGAAAAGGCTTTTAATTGCAAAATTTGTAATAAATGCTATTCAAGGATGAAAGACTTGAAGCGACATCAGTGTAATAAAGCTAAGGAAAATCTATACTGTTGCGAAATTTGCAACAAATATTTTATTCGAAAATCTTCTTTGTACAGTCACTTACGTATTCATACGAAAGAGAAACCTCATTCTTGTTATATATGCAACAAATCTTTTTCTCATCGCTTTAGTTTAGTTGTGCATTTACGAACGCACACAAAAGAAAATCCTTATGTGTGTAAAATATGCAACAAGGCTTTCACTCAAAGCAGTAATTTAAAAAGACATTTGCGTATTCACAATCAAGAAAAGAATTATGTTTGCAAAATTTGTAATAAGGCTTGCTCTCAAAAGAGTAATTTAAAAATTCATATGCGTATACATACAAAGGAAAAACCTTATGTTTACGAAATTTGCGACAAATCTTTTTCTATAAGTAGTAGCTTAAAAAAGCATTTGCGTATTCATACCAGGGAGAAGCCTTATGTTTGCGAAATTTGCAACAAAGCTTTCTCTCAAACTAGTAGCTTAAAAATACATATGCGTTTTCATGCAAAGGAAAAGCCTTATGTTTGCGAAATTTGCAGCAAATCTTTTGCTATAAGTGGTAACTTAAAAATACATAAGCGTTTTCATACAAAGGAAAAGCCTTATGTTTGCGAAATTTGCAACAAAGCTTTCTCTCAAAGTTGCAATTTAAAAACGCATTTTCGAGTTCATACCAATGAAAAGCCTTATGCTTGTGAACTTTGCAACAAGATTTTCTCTCAACGTAGAAATTTGAAAATTCATTTGCGTAATCATGATGATTATACATCCGATATATTTGAAATTCGGAAGTAAGATGCCTGTGGTCAGAGTAATTCTTACACACCTTAGAGTACGCAGGAAAGTGGACTTTGAATCTGAATTATGCATATTTGAAAAGATTTTAAATGCATATAATTGTGTTTAACGTTGTTAATGTTTTCGCAGTATGATATTAAACATTTGCCTTTTAAGCGTTCTAGCTTCACGCTTTGTAAGAAAGATTTATTATCTCTTACTTTACTGTGAAGGAGAATGATTTGAGCATTTAGTCTTGAGGAATTTTTCTGAGTTCTTAATTTTTAATGAGTTTTGCAACACATCTTTTCTTTTTGTTTAAGAGTATTTATTCAGATGAATGTTTCCCATTGTTTTTTAAAAGTAAAATATTGGATTCTAACATAATTTGATTACTAAGCGCTTAAAGGATAAAATTTTATTTTTCAATGCATGTTTATTGAACTGAGAGAAATACATTTAATTCGAAAATGATTCTCAAAATTTTTAAACAAAGTTAAAATTAAAAGCAAACTTAAATTGTATGCAGTTATTTTTTATTCCAGATTCTTCGTCGAAAAATATTATCTATTTAGAATAATTAATTTGGAAATTGGTTCATTTATATTGAAAAATGGTTCATTCACTTATTCATGAACAATTTTTCAATGGTTCGAAATTACTTTTGAATTTATATTTTATTAAACTGAATTCATGAATGCGGCTGTCCCCCTTTATGAGATGATTTTATTAATTTTTAAACTAAATTCGACTTTAAAAAAAGTTGATTAAATTGGTATATTTTGTATTATAATCTTATATTTCCCACATATTGATAATTATATATGCTTTGATTGAAAGTGAATCAAAATTTTCAAATTAGGAACTCAAGTTCTTTACTTTTGTATGATATCACTCCTTCTTAGTGTTATGAATTTTAGAAAATCATTTTTATGTCCTTTTTTTATGTTTTTTCAAATTGTTTTCGATGCATAAAAATTTCTCCAATTCTTAAAATTTTGATGAAGGAATTAAATGCTTCAGGATATAAGGAGGAATAAGTAATACCTTTCTCGTTTATAGTCACTTTTGCACATTAGTCCAGCAAAAGTGTACTAGAAATGTATTATTGTGACACATTAGATGTATTAGTTTACTATTCATAGTGTATTTCCAATTGTAATGAAATCGATATACATTTGTTGATTAAAGTATCAATAATAAAAATAAAATTGTTTTGGATATGTAATCCGTTAAATGCTTTAATTTTTACGCATTATTTGTTTTGTATAAGTTTCTTTCGTTATAAAATATCGTAAATTCAAGAACACAAATAAAAACGATTTTTCTCAAAATACATTAAGTATATTCGATGCGATTTGTTTTCGTTGTATAGGGAAGAATGTCTTACATACACGTTAGGAAATTTGTTTGGTAAAAGAAGTTTTTATTGACATTAAGCTTAATGATTCATCATTCTCATGTAAATAATATTCGAATAATTAGGTAAATGATTATACAATATTCAGAGGAAGATGTTCTTAATTTTCTTAGCTTTTTCGGTACTGAAATTCATGGTTATATAACGATTATAATTTTATATTTTTCGTTTAATATAAGGTACTGTTAAGTTTTGAAATTTCTGGGAAATTCAGTAACATGTTAAAAAAAATTGCACTCTAAAACGAAAATCCGAAATGATGGAAACAAAGATTTCTTTTCATTGTTATTGAAGAGCTTTTTTCGTCTTTTTTTTTTTTTTTGGCTGGCATAGGAAATAAATCAAATCTTTTGCAGTATTTGTTAATTCATGTCTATTTCTTGGTCTATTTACTTTCATTGAAGGAAGTATTTATATAAAAGGATTACTCAGTTAATAAAAAGTAGTTGCAGGATCAGTAATGTGATGACCAAAAATATTCATAATATTTTATGATTTTTTATAGAAAGATTTATTATTTGTATAACTAGGATATCTAATGTTATATGTTAATAATAATATGTTGATATCTAAAAACGTTAATCTAATCTTGTATCTCTGTAAACTTAGCATTGATTTAAATAATGATTTATCAGTCTCTAACCCAAAATAATTTAAATAATCTCACTCTATAGTGTGCATCACTTTTAAAAGCTTTATACCCGTAGAATGCTCGTTATTTCACATATATTATCATACATTGCTCAATACTTAAATTTATTTAATATTTAACTGAAACAATACTTAACATTAACAACTAATGTTCATGTATTGAAATGACATTCAATTAAATTTGAGATACAAAGAATAAAAAGTTGGGCGTTTCGTAAAAAAAGAGCTCGTAACTCATTATGGATTGGTCAGGTCTCGTCATTCTGAAGAACATAGTTAATGAGGGCTCATATACTTTA
The DNA here is from genome assembly GCA_019974015.1 of Nephila pilipes. Taxonomy (NCBI): domain Eukaryota; kingdom Metazoa; phylum Arthropoda; class Arachnida; order Araneae; family Nephilidae; genus Nephila; species Nephila pilipes. The sequence continues at coordinate 7,448 of BMAW01089791.1, forward strand.
ATTCTGTCACAGATGAGAGCTCTCTCACAGTCGGAGTGTGGAATTGAAACGAGGCGAACGCTTTCACATGTGCTATTCCCTTCTGTTATATGAGACTTGAGATTTCGAATTTAAGATCCATTTCAAATTGTTGTTTTTGAGGTGTAAATAGTTAATCAGGTAATCCGAGTCTCTTATTGAAATGTAAACAAATTTGAGAAAAAAGGCACACAAAAATTAATTTGCTTTCAAATTAAAAAAAAAAGATTAAATAAAGCATTCCTTGGAGGAGAATTTTTTACTTGTTGCTGATGACCTTTTTCATATAATGAAAAGTTTGTATATACATTACGACACTTGGAATCATTGTAAGTTCTTCTAAATAACAGATCTTTCGAACTCATATTGGAAGAGAAATTTGTATTCTTTATACTAAATAAGTAAGGATAGGAATTAGTAGCCACCCAAGAGGCTATTGTTTTCGATGGGATATAAATTGGCGTACCACAGATCCCATTTAAATGTTTTAAAATCTGAATTAGGTTCTTTTTTTTAACCAAGTTTTGTTTCCTGCTCTTACGTTTCTGTGTATAGATTTTCTGTTAAATTTTTCTATATTCAATTGAACAATTTTAAATATTTTTAACTTAAAATAAATTCAGATTGATAATCAACTGTTTCCTTTTAATTTTAGTTGCTATTAGCTGAAAATATATTCCGTTTAACAATTAATCGTTTGGTTTTATTTTAATTACATGTTGTTTATATTATATTAAATTACATATAATTTTAATTACATTTAGCTTGAAATATATTCAGGTTAACAATCTATTGTTTTCTTTAATTTTAATTTAATTTAAGATATATTTAGTTTTATAATTTATCGCTGCCTTTAATTTTAATTACATTAAGCTGAAAATACATTCACTTTAATAATTTATCTTTCGGTTCTATTAGAATTATATTTAGCTTTAATATTCAATTTAATAATTAATCATTTGCATTAATTTACTATCGGAAAAAAATTATATTATTTTCCACTTCAATATTTTATCGTTTACTTTAATTCCAATATTTAATTGATTAAATTAACAATTACAGATAATGACCCAAATGTAAGTTGAATAAAATAAAAGTTAAAAAGTTACCTCCTTGGGTTGCTAAATCTGTACTTTACAACTCTTTGCATAGAACTTTCGTAAGTTTACATATTGCAAAAGGGAAAATTGCATGCTTTTCGTTTTCAAAACCACTCCGAAGAAAATAATATCTTTATATATACGACGAGTATCTCTAAACCATTTCTGGAATTATTAAAGAAAAAGAATATGCGGGATTTATATCAACATTCGACTGAATAATACAACTAAAATGGGGATGGACGGATATTTAAATAATGTTCACATTTAGAAGGATCTTGCGAATTATTTGTTAATAAATTATGTTATTGAGATGACTTATTATCATCACACTTCGAAACAACACGAGTGTTACTAGCGACTGATCTCGTAAATTTGAAACGCGTTCAAGTGACGAGGTTGAAACCTTCCTGCCTTTCCAAATTCCACGCCATACCAACGGGAAGAGTTGATCTCTCGACCAGTTTAACGTGCATTAGCCCCACGACAAAGGAGTCCTGTAAAATTATCAAGTCTCGAACTCACGACTCGAAAACTTAGGTAGAGATTGTTGTTACTATCGTCCCACTAGAATAAGATCGAGAGTTATTGGCGACGCACCTCGTAATTTTGAAACTTGGTCAAGTAATGATCAAAAAATAAGAAGAGATACCGTATGCAAAACGCGATTTGATTTGGGGGGAAAAAATTTAATAAGGGTTAATTCCTATGTAACTAGAAATAAAATAAAAACGTACAAAATTTTTAACGAATTAGTTATTTCTGTTAAAATAAAATTATCAATATATGATAGATAAATTGAGAATCTATTCCCCCTCCCAAACCCCATCTTGCGTATCTCGAAGAAATCATGAATATTGTTCGTTGATTGCTGTACAGCTCTGGCAACAAAGCAGATATTTTTCAAAAACTATTTTTTGTGAATTTCCAAGCAATTCGCATATCCGAAGTGCAATGGAGATTTTTTGCGACACGCCTCGTATTTTTGCATCTCGATCAAGTGACGAAGATTACACTGGACTGGCAACTTTTTTTCCGATCTTCCACATCACACCTACGGGGCTACTTGGGACTTCGAAAGGTTTTAGCGTGTATTATCCCCTCTAAACTGGCCTCTCATCCACATCTCGAGGAAAACAACACCGTCCCTTACCATGACCACTAGGCTACCGCGAATGCTTAAAGATTTTGAGCTCACGTTGCAACATTCACGAGGATGAGACGCATGCATCTTATTCTTTTTACTTCGATACGGAGGAATTTGAGCCCTTGCAGAAATAACTTGTATCAACTGCGCTTTCCGACCGTTATTTAGTGGAATTGTTCTCGGATCAACTTAGAACATCGTTAGTTACAACTTCTTTATCAGGACCACTCGGCCTCTGTGGTGAACATCTACATCGGTCAGAGATTCGAAGGCGATATTTGAATCAATGAATAGAAATACATTTGGAAGATAAAAAAATGGAACATCTAATTTAGTAAATTGTTAATTATGATTTTCGCGTCAATCATAAGCATTACGAACCGAAAACTTTCGAAAAGGAACAGATTTGTAATGTGATTGAGTTCCTAGGCAATATTATTTTAGACGCAGAAGTCTAGCGGTCATGGACACGAACTCGAGGTCGGTGTTCCTTCCATCGCGTCTTAGGGTTGAGCCTTGTTGCAATAAAGACCTCTCCCTCCCCGTGCACTGGCGCCGATGAGCGTCCGATGTGTCCAGGCTCTTTTTTTATCTGCAGGCGTTGTGGGAAAGTTTCGATGAGAAGGGTGCCATACCAGATTGTCCTCGTCACTTGACCGAGGTTCAAAATTCTCGACATTCATCGCCTAACCTCTCGTGTTGCTTTTGAGTGAGACGTTAATAAAACAATAAAATAATTGGAAGTAATTTCTTATAAATAATCATATTTGCTAAAACATTGTTTCATAAAAAGTATTTATTCAATGCAGCAAATGTGAGAAATGAACGAAAGACGTGTTCCTGTTTTCTGTGAATTTGAAAGAGCAGCAAATACACATCTGAAATTCAAAGTAATTTAACTGTCATAATTACATGTTAGAAAATTATTTAGACAAAATTATGTTCTCTACAACCAAGTGGCTCGTTATTACTGATTTTGATCATTTACATCGTGATGATCGGACGGATGACATTATGGAATATTAATTGCTTATATTTGAAAGGACACACACTTTAGTGTGTAAAAAAAAATATTATATTATTTAGAAATCTATTTTTTATAATAAGTACATGAATTAACAACGTTTCGTGCAATGAAACTAGGCGTTTTAGAATGCTTGTCACATGTCTTTCACGAGGTTTAGATGATACATAAGATATACATATAAGAAAAATATGATTTAGAGGCAGAAAATAAAAAAATAATGTGCTTCAAAATTGTAAAAGTAAATATAAAAAGTACAAATTAATAAATAAAAGCATTTATCGACCTTGGATCAATTTTAAAATATTGTGCTAAATTTGATAAAGTCCTTCTCACAACAATTCTGTGAGATAACAATTAGTCAACTGTAAAAGGTATCTCTCGAACCTCATCACGGAGTACAAGTTTCACCGAAACATGTCACTAAAAGTATTTTCAGAGTTTATTTAATCTGCAACTTGTTAATATCTAGAAATATATAACAGTATTAACTCTAAAGATACCAAAACTTAATACATATCGATTTCTACCATAGCCGGTCAAATAACCAGTCTTTGTGTTTCCAGATTGAATTTATGAAATAGATATGTCAGGTAGGTTATAAGCAAATTAATTTTATTATAATTAAACAAAATTATATATTGTCAATTTCTATTTCAAACAAAAAGAAAAAGAATTGTTAACTCAATGTTCATCGCATTTTTTTACATATATAGGGTACATTTTTCCCAAAACATATTTCTCACATTTAAAACAAATTTTGATGGTTTTATTTTCGCTACGATATCCAAATGGACACGTCTTACGTTGATAAGAATCTAGAGTAGATTTTGGCAACGATCGTTTTGTATTTGTTCTTTTTTTGATTGTTCACGGACATCTCGAATATCAGCGACTAGTTCTGCTGCTAAATGGAATAAAAAAATCTTGTCTGGAGATATTTTCTCCTATCGTTTGCTTGTACAAATCCAGGCACTTATGCCAGTTCAATCGAGGATATCGAAAAAATACTTGGAGTGACCATCTGCAAGATTTAGATTATGGTATATTTCCTTCCCGTTTGATCGGTCATGTTTACAATGATTTTAGTTTTGTTGTGGGGCCGCGGCTTGCTCTGTGGTCAGGTCGTGGAATAAGGGTTTTCATTCAGTCGCGGTTCGATCCTTTGGCGCCAAAGACCCGCCGTGTTGCTGGACGACTGAGTTAAATTTAGATGGGCCCAAGTCCTCCAGGTGTGGATGTTAGGAGAGGCGTTGTAGCTCAGGTGCCGTCCTCGTCACTTGACTGTGGTTCAAAATTACGAGATCCGTCGCCAATAACCTCGTGTTGCTTCTAGTGCAACGTTAATAGAAACTAAACTAAACTTTAGTTTTATTGAATTTAGTACATGCGTATTCAATACGTTGAATACGCATGTACTTCATAATTTCTGATCCAATAACCTTAAAAAGTAAACAATTGTTCTCCCGGTCAAATAACCTGTTATAGTAGATAACGGTGTACGACTAGTATTACTTAAAATAAACAAAATACAAATAAAAAATAATAATTTAATATTAACTGCATATAATGAATAGAAACCTCATCATGTGCAAAAGCGATATCATATACGCATTTTCAATACAAAAGTTCATAAGCGGTCAAAAGTGCAGATATGGCATGTTTAGTGTTAAAATGAATTTTGTTTGTTTTTGGTATTCAACTTTTTAAATTCCCCACCCACCCAAAAAAAACCGCTTATGTGTTTTGATGAGATTAATTTTTTTAAGAAAATTCGATATATATATATTTATATATATATATATATATATATATATATATATATTATATATATAAACATTTAATTATTTTTTATTTGAATGGAATAGGAATAAATTATTTCTGTAATATTTAAAATTTTGTAAATTATATAATAGTGCATAAAGTGAGCATTCATGATAGGAAAAGATTTTTAATGGTTAGTTTTATTCATGATTTAGATTGTATATGCATTGCAAGTAAACTTTCATGTTTTATCATTAGAGTGGCACACAAGTTGGCTCACAACATAAAGTTTTATAGAGGTGGCTTATACCACAAATTTTTTTCGTTTAAAATAAATAGAAAAAAAATTCAAGAAAATTTCGTTTCAAAAGACTGGTTAAATGATTTTCATATTCCGCAGATTTCAAGTCCTTGGCTAAAATGGTATTGTAAGTAAGATAATTGTAGTATGGAACGTGTAACGTGACATTTCAGATCAATATATTTCACAAAAATGATGGTTATGAGAACATGCAAGAGATAATTCAGAAATCATACGAGAAGTGTAACAGGACGGACGATGTAAAAACTTTGATTTGATATTATTCATATTTATTCATTATGACCTTCAATATACACCCTCCCTCTACCCGTACAATGCTCCAAATGAATCTTCCATTGTTCGAAATGAAAAGGAAATCTTCTGTGAGCTCCTACAGCACACGTGCCGCTTTTTCTTTCACGGCTTCAACGGACTCGAATATTCTTCCTTTTGATGCTGGTTTCAAACAGATAGTAAGTCGCATGTCTCTAAGATTCGGCGAAATATGGATGGTCTAACACTGTGATGATGTATCTCATAGACACCTCTTAACAAACAATGCGGACTGAATTCGACTGAATTCGTGGGTTTTCTTTATTATTTCACGTTGTTCATCAAAGAATGAGAAGATAGTAATGTTTGTTGATAGTTCAATCTTCAGAAAACACAATGAAGTTACTCAATACCATGAATCCAAAAAAATCATCAATGCTTTGAATTTTGATTTGCTCAATCGAGATGTTTTGGCTGTGGATGAAGTTGGGCTTTTCTTATGAAGTGAATCTGTTGCTTATGAGTAAATCCGTTCATAAGTATTTACATTTGTTTTTAATTAATCTTAAATATGAAGGATAAAAATAAACGCAGTTTAATCAAAAATATAGAGACCATCTCAATATATCTAAATACCTTTAATTAATAATTTGTATAAAATATCCTCAAAGGAAAGTAATTAAATATTAGTTAGATTATTATCAGCAGTGCCCTCTTTAAGTGTATATCTTTAATTTGTTTATAGTTTTAAACATTTTAACTGATATAGTTCTCCTCTTAAAACAACAAGGATAATACGAAAGTAATTTCTTATAAGGAATAAAATATTAATTTTTAAATCTTTATAGTTAATTAAGATAACTTTAAGTAAACCACATTTCTATATTTAATAGTTATTTGTGAAACTTGGGAGTGAAAAAGTTAAAGAAATTTACAATATTTATTGTAAAAAAAAATTTCATATACAAAGCTCAAAATCTATTAGCAATTTTTGTATCATTATTATTATCATTGATAACATCACTATTATTAAGGCTACACGGTACCCTTTTTCAAAAACATTTTTTGGAGACAGTAATATTAAAAGTAACTTATGTATTGTTTTCATACTATAATATTATTAAACTGATTCTGAAAATAAAAAGTCAATTTAACAAGCCCTTATTTTAAAATTTAAAAAAGTTTAAAATTTTTGAAGTTTTTTTAAACTCTTATAAAATACACAATTTTTGAAATTTTTTAATTATTTTGAGTGATTTATATTTCTTATACTATTGCAAACAAAAGTTAGTATGGATTTGATAATCTGTTACCTTGTTGATTTTTAATAATTATTTTTCTAGCTAAACCTGAAAAAAACACGAATTTTTTTAAAATAATAAATTTAATATTTTTTAAAAAAATAACTATGGATCACAGACCTAAATCCATACTAACTTTAATAGAACACATATTTCTCAGTATTTATAAAAAATTTCAAGACTCTATCTTGAACAGAAAAAAAGCCTTAGGGATTAGAAAACACTTACATCTTCAAAAATAAAAGTCTGAGAAAAATGCATTTAAAGTTTTTAAAGGCATAAAACAAAAACTAATAATACTTGCAAAGATCTAAATTTTTAATATATTATTTAACTACTTATATAATATATGAAAACACTACTTTCATTAAATATGATGGCAAATATTTTTATTTATTCAAAATATGTTTTTGCAAAATATCGATATAGCATTTTTTACGATGACAGATTATTCAGCTTAAAGTTAACATAATAATTTCACAAAAGTTTTAAAACACAATACACTTATAAAAAATAATAATGATATAAATAAAAGTTTAAAAAAATTAAAAATTACCAGGATTGTACATAGCACCTAATTTTTCTGAATTTTAAGTCGACGCAATTTAGCAAGTTTTATTTTTTTCTGCGCAACTTTAAAATTTGCAGATTTTCTTTTCTTTCTGAAATAGGTTCTCCTACAATCAGTAAAGTACACTAAATGTTCTGATGACAAACTTGTTACAAATTCAATTAGCATCCTGAAATGTTTTTAGAGCTTTTAATGTTCCAACATTAAATTCAGGTATTGCACTCGACATGGCAATCAACTCACGACTCCTTGAAGCTGTATTTTCTTTGGAATATTTGTTCCATATCATCGAATGTAATGCTTCATTAGAATTTTGTGACAAACCTCTGACACACGTGCTTAATAATTCAGTTGATACTAATCGCTGATAAATCGGCAAGATTTTGGGCAAATATTCTTCGCTGATTGGTATTTTTACCCAATCTTTGTGAATACCTGATTTCTTTCCACGTGCTAATGATGACTGGTAAAAACACCAAGAGTCAAAGAGCAAGATTGTGTCCTGGAAGACAATACTCTCAGATCTTTCCCATAATTTCACAGCTGCATTTTCTTCCATTGCACCATATGATCTGACATATGTTGTACGTCAAACATCTTGATGTCTTTTTATGAAATAGAAATTCAGCACTGTCTTCTCCAAGCTCAAATTTAGTCTGTTCACATTCTCCACACCGCTTTGACATTACTTCGTAGTCTATCAGAAAGCCAGTCAATAAGTCGATAACATATTCTATTCCGATATTTGACGTTGACGTATGTCCTCTTGTCAACCAGCTTCCATCATATGACACTCCAATATCGACAATATCTTTATCATTCCTTGAGCCATACGCCTCAATGGCATGTTTACGAAAATCAAGCAACGACTGATTTGACCCAACGAGATGTCCAATCAGAACTTTTGGCTTATAATGTCTTTTAAAGTTTTACTAGACATTATATTTCAATTCATATGCATGCAGAAGTTTTCCAACGCCGAGTAGCCAAGTCACAAACTTAACATACCTTGCACTAATCTCATATTTACATCAAATGGAACATTAAAAAATTGATGCTTGCTAACATTTGATATTTGATGTAATATAGCATCAACTAATTATTATGAACATGTTTCACTTTAGGTTTGGTCACAATTAACACGTACAACATTCATTTTATATGCAAATCCATTTCTGTGACCATAGCAAATTTTTAAAGATGCACTATGACAAATATTGCTTAAATTATCTGTAAACAAATGTTCAGTATCCACTATAATGTAATTTGAAACATACTTTTATCAAACATCTTTATTTTTTTATGTATTCAAAACATTTGTGATCTGAAGTTTTGAGGCAGGTTTTTAGAATTGTCATTTTCAGCAGTACTTCATCTGTTAGAAATGTTGCTTCTCTTCTCAAGCTGCGAAAGTTTTGTCCGTGGCATTTTCTCAACAGAAAAAATTAACTTAAACAATTTAAAAAAAGCTTTTAAGTTATATAAATTATATGCAGAATAAATATTGGTCTTGAGAAAGACCTTTTCTTATGAATTTTAGCTAAGTGACTATAAGCACATCAAAAACTCAAAATATAAACAAACATCATCGATTTTAGTAGTGAAAGTTGAAGTTATTATCCACTTCTATGCAAGTATCGATTTTATTTTAAAAATGTTAGTAATTAATTAAATTTAAGAATGGGAAAATGCTTTAAAATGAAACCGAAACCAACCAAGCCCCCCTCAGCTGTCAAAAATAGTGACTGACAATACTCAGAAAACTTCAGATATCTTAAAAACTAATTGTTTATTCGATCTAAAATTTGGGGCCAAGGTTCCCAAATGTATGGGCTACAGGAAAATACAAAAAAAAAATTGATAAATTTGTCATTTTTAGGGTACTGTGTAGCCTTAATCAGATCTTTATAAGTCTAATTATAATATAGCTTTTTGCAAAGATTAGCATAATTACCAGTGTCCTTTTCAATGTAACAAATAATGATCATCATGTAAATTCTAACAGAAAATTTCATATCTGTAAACTTAGTACTATGTTCATACTTAAGATTTGAATATTTAAACTGATTAATATGAAATTTATATTTTTTGAAACGTTTGATATATAAAGTATGTCCAGAACGAAACACTCACGCACAGACACACACACATTATATATATATATATATATATAGAATTTACGTAAAATAGTACATAACTCTTCCGTGAGTTTCAATGCAAAGTAAGACATTTATTGTTTGGTTTTAGACTAAATTTATCCTTGTTCTGTTCTGATATTAAATTTATCAAACTCATTAAATGTAAGACAGAATTCCCTAATAAGTGTTGTACCAAGAATGAAGAAAAACATGTTATGAAATGCATATTATTTAGCGCCGAAAAAGACATCACATTAATGTATGTTATACATTCTTAAGTGAAGAAAAGTAAACAAAATTTTTAAATATAAAGTTTGCGTCTTATTGTTTTTGGAACAAAGAGAAAGTTTATTACTTTTAACAAATTACATGTTTTTATTATTTGGACTTTGAATAAGTTCTAGCTCTGTTTCCTATGAGATCATATAACCAGGACTATGTGCGTGTAACTTCAGATGGTCACGCATTTAATAGGAAGTGTTGTCGGTAAGCTTGAACTTCAATGCATGTCAGTTTGCAACACAGTAATCAACGGTTGTTTTTTTCTTTTTTTTTATTTATTTATTTTTTTTTTTAAGTTTTTAGAATATCGAGTTTTATGGCTAGTAAAGAACATTTTCGTGTAATTTTATTGCTCTATTCTTTTCAAACGAGATCTTCATCTGAGGCGTACAGAATTCTTGTTGAGACTTACTGTGAGGATACTCTTTCGGAAACGAAATATAGAGACTGGTTTTGACGCTTCTAAAATAATGATTTTGAATTTGGAAAAAGAAATGCTTATCTATCTTCTCTCTTCGATTGATTTGATTAACAGTGTGTAATTATTCTGAGCTGCTCAACCCGATCGAAACTACCAAGGAGATTGCTTCGACTGCGAACGATGTGTTCAAACCAAGACTTAGGGAATACCGGCAGCAGAGTTATAGCAGAGACATAACAAAGGTGATTTTGTTATTTGACAACGCTCGACCACATGTTAAAAAATCGGTAAAACTTTCTCGGAAACGCTTAGACATGGTAATCCAAATTATTCCTTCTTCCGTCCGAAGGCCTATGGCGTGGATGAGAGGCGGTTCCATTTTAATGAAGTTACCTCAAAAAATGGATCGATTCTTGGAGAGTCTCAAAAGACGTGTCATTTTTTTTTATATATAGAATACTTAAGTTGCGAGAAAAATGGGAAAAAGGAGTGGCTAGTGATGGGCAATATTTTGAGGGACATGTTTTTTAAAGTATCCAATGAAATAAGCATTAATTTTTACAAAAAAAGTCAGCGAGAACTTATTCAAGGTCTCAGTACTTAAAATTCCTCGTCCGCTAAGACCCGTCGCTTATCAGGATTGATGTACGTCAAATCTGTCCAGACGGTCTGTTCGTATCTTGGGTCTGTGTGAAAATAGATTAGGGTGCCACCTCTAGACACATCCTCGTCACTTCTTCGCATTTAAAAATTACGAGCCATGGTATCAATTATCTTTGCGTAGCTTGTAAATTGGAATTTGATTTACATTCAATCAATCCAACTTTTCAAAGAAAGTATCTTCAAAAGGCTAGTTTTTGTAATAATGGATCTAGTATATATACGTAAGAAAGAGAGAAATTTTTCTTTAATGTGTACATATCATTAATAAAATGAATTGCACATTACATTGATTCTGGAATAAATCTAGTAAAGTGCTTCTACTACTAAGAGGTCACTGTTGAAAATTAAAAATTTTAATTCCCTAAGCGAAAATTTAATCTTGTTATTTTTCCTACATTTCAGTATAGGTGTTCAGCACTTCTGGAAGCCAATACTCAACAGTAAGTACATCAAAATAAAGGGAGAAAAGATGATTTTAGATCCGAGCGTAGAAAAAAAAATTGCCGGATTTTTAAATTAATTTTGGACTTGAAACAATACCATGGATAATTGAGCTCCGTTTTCTAAAACTTCAGTAAAGTAACAAGGATTAACTCATTGAATAATTGTATGGTTTTATAATTTAGTTATTTTTTTTATAACGTGGCACTAGAAACAAAACGAGGGCTATTGGCGACGGACCGAGTAATTTTGAACCTCTGTCAAGTGACGAGAACGACACCTGAGCTGGCACCCCTCTCCTAACTTCCACACCCCTCCAACGAAAGAACTTTGGACTCCAACAGATTTAAGATGCATCATCTACGGCTACACGGCAAGTCTTTCGAGGCCCAGGATCGAACCCGCGAATGAACAAAACCACCGACCTCAAATCCGAAACCATGATCACTAGGCTTCCTCAGCCATTAGTTTTATAGGATATAGAGATTCAAATTTATAATCCCTTATTAAACCTGTATTATTAGGCCACTAGATTTACTCTCTTCCAAAATACTGACGTTACTTTAACTTCAGAAAATTTCATCAAATCTTGATAAAAAAATTCATTAATTTATTTGATTAGATATCCAATAAAATAAAATAGTCGATGGCCTTTCTTACTGGATGCTAATTCCAATAAAATAATACATTTCTCCTTAAGAAGACATACTTCCTTCTGATCACCAAGCAACGTGTTACCTCAAGATCAAGCAATATATAACGGAACTCAAGAACAAATCTGTTAATACAATATTTCATGTTTTAACGTTTTAGATACCATTTGGATTTCAGTGCCGACAAACTTTATCGAATGAAGAATATAAAAGACCAGAAAAGGCTCATTAATCTGGTAAGAGTTATTTTTGTAATATTTTCGGAGGGAATTATAATCAATCAAGTCTTTATGTAGTATGCTAAATTTATGCGAAAATAATAACAATCCTTTTTAGGTCAAAA